>PVKS010006090.1:0-68387 GCA_004027875.1 Aplodontia rufa
ATTAGTTGTCACATATTCCTAGATGCACACAATTCAGCAACACAATTTGTTCAATATCCTGCCCCCCCCACATCCCTCTACTTCCCTCCTCCCTCTACATCCTTCTACTTCCCTCCTGATCCCTTGCCTTTCTTCTGGGTCCTATATTGTTCCTAAAAAACCCAAATATAGTGACATAATTCTTATGCTTATGAAGAACATTTTATATATATATGTCTATAGTATATACAGTGACATTTATAACTGCTTGGAATGTACCTTGCTTTATCTCAGCTCCAACATTTCCCCTTATCCTCCCTTCCTATCATCCCTTGTTATTCTTCAAAATATTTGACAATAGGATTAAACATTTACATTTTTGTACAGGTATGCAACATAGCTTGTTCAAATATCTTATGCAGTATCTTGCAACTGGATCTCATAAATATTAACATTATGCATTTTTGTTCAGAGAAATGCAAATCAAAACTATCTTAAGATTTTACCTCACTCCAGTCAGACTGGCATAGATGAAGAATACAAAAATAACAAATGCTGGAGGGGTTGTGGGGAGATAGGAACACTAGCACACTGTTGGTGGAATTGCAGACTGGTCCAGATGCTCCGGAAGCAGCGTGGAGACTCCTCAAAAAATTAGGGTTGGATCCACCATACGACCCAGCTATCCCTCTTGTGGGGATTTTCCCAGAGGAGTTAGAATCTCCTTTTTAACTATATGAAAATATTCTGTGCTATATCCTACAAATCTAATAGAACACTTGGAATACTTCAAAGAGTTTGCTATAGATTGAACGTTTGTATCCCCCAAAATCCACCTGTTGAAGCTTAATTCCTCATCATGATGGTGTTTGGAGCAGGGCCTTTGGGGAATGATTAGTCATAGAGCGGAGCCTTCGTGAATGGGATTAATGCTCTGGGAAGAAACAATGAGACTTGAGCTCTCTCCTCCAGCCATGTGACCTACAGGAAGGCACCATCCTACACTAGTCAGAGGCCCTCAGCTGATACCAGATCTACCTGTACCTTGGTCTTGGACTTCCAGTTTCACGAACTGTGAGGAGGGGCTGGAGCGGTGGCTCCGCGCTTGCAGCGCTTGCCTGGCATGCGTGAGGATGTGGGTTCAAACTCCAACACCACGTACACAACAAAGTGTCAGAGCAATGAAAGCCACATGAAAAACTAAATAAAGTTGATTCCTTCCCTCTCTCTCCCCCCAACCCCACTGTCCCTCTTTCTTTAAAAATAAAGAACTGTGAGAAATAACTGTTGTTTAAGCCACCCAATCTGATAATTTGCCACAGCAGCCTGAACTAAGATAGGGTCAGGTTATCAAATCTCAAACTATCCAATAAATCAAATGTACATGACGGAAACGGGCCTTAAATGTGGTTATACCAGTTGGATGTGAGTTTCAAGTCATTCCAAGAGGAGGCACCTGCTACATACGCTGAGCAACCTAACCTGGCGTGCACAGAGACTCAGCTCCACGCGGCTCATATGCACAGCATCTTCAAAGCAAGGGAGACCGGGGCTCCTGAAAACAAAAATCCTGAGATGTCTGCTTCTGACCAATCGATTTTAAATTATCCTGCATGATTCCCTTTCATTTCTCTTTGAAACACCTACAAAAGTATAAGTTATGAGGTGTGAGAATGGGGAGGAATAGCTGAGTCAATGCTTAAAATGAACCATCCTTCCCTGAATATCAATCTTACCTGCGGAAATATTTGACCCCGCTCTTAGGTAAACTGTGCATGTGTGAATGTGCATGTTTTCTAGAACTGACAGATATTAACAATGAATAATATTTTCCATCATGTCAAGATTTGTAACAGAATCAACTTGTAATTGGATTGGCACATTTTATCATTAATAATTCAGAAGGAATTTAAAATAACACTTTTAAAAAATATAAAATACTCTTTACTATATCCTATAGCATCAGTGTATGTCTCCCAGGAGACACCTATGAGAATATTTATGTAAGTCTTGAGACCATCACAATCAGAAAGAGCCCAAAGGTCCACCAGCATGATGTATAAATGAAACAGAATATATTTTTACTGAAGGAATGCTATGCCGCAGTGAAAAATATGAATCAAAGCTACACACACAAGAAATAGCTGGGACTCACATGTGGTGGCAGAGCAGCTAGGGTGCAACACTGAAGGAGTCACACTAATGCTTCGCATGCATATAAACACACAATAAATGTATATAGTATGATACAAATGAAACTAACCAATACTGTTGGTGATAGATACACAGGTGGTAAAACCCTAAGCAAAAGCAATAAAATCACTTCCCTGAAAGTGAGGCCGTGGCAACTTGAGGAAGGACAAAGGGCACAATCGAGCTGCAGGTGCCAGCGACACTCTACTTCTCGCTGTGGGTAGTGACGCAGCTGTTCACTGTTATGAACATTTTATGCAATTTGGTTATAAATGTCACATTCTACGCTATGAATAAAAGGAGGAAATAAAGGACACAGTTAAACAGACAGTTTCTACTGCAGGGTGATGTGTTTCAGTATTAATATGGCTCACAGGAAATAAGGAGGAAGCATTCCATGTTTTGTAAGAGAATTTTGAAGTGATACGTCCTAACATTTTGGGCAGAGAATTCCACAAGCGATCCGCATGACAAGCAGGTCAGCGGAGCATCTGAAATCCTCTTGGCGTGCCAGACCCAACCCCAGTGCTGTTGTGGTGGGTTAGCATCGCCTGGGGAACGCATTCATCCCCTGCGGTTGCTGAAGCGCCTTTGAGTAGGGAGTCAAACGGGGAAACTGAACAGCGCAGCCACATCTGTTCGCCGCACTTGTGAAATGCTGGCCCCTGCCACCCACACGCAGCTCCCTGCACTGAGGAGCCCTCTCAGGAGAGGGCAAGTGGCACCTTGCCTTCCCCTGACGCCAGGAACTCGGAGCAGCCTCAGTGGCACTGCAGCCGAGGCTCTGAGGTGAGCGAGCGGTGGCCAAGGGAACAAGCCCTCCCCTGGGCATTTCAATGACTGCTCTTCTCTCCAGGGTGAAGCCCACCTTCTTCAGTGCCTGCCTGGAGGAATGCAGGCTGGGATGGCATTCCACACCTGTGAGTGGCAGGGCAAAGCCACCCAGTGCCTTCCTTGCTTGCTCTCCCATCAAGGAAAGTCAAACAGAGGAAAAAGAAACAGCCCGAGGAAGACCACAGCAAGGCAACTCCAAAAGCCTCCTTCTACCTGCTGACCTTTCTTACATCACATCTACCAGAATCCCAATGGCCCTGCCACCCCTTCCCCCCAACAGCTGCCTCTGATCCTCCCTCTCTCCCCCTCCTCTGCCTAATGGAATGCCTTCATCTGCCCCAGCCCAGGTATTCCCACCAGTTCCTTCCTAGCCCACCCCAGCCCAGGGTGGGGGTGGTATTTCTCTCCTCGGAACACCCAGCTGTAACAGAAATGACACTCCTGGGCCCTTAACGATCCGTGCCCTGATGACTCTCCCCCTCTCCACTGCCCCTTGCCCTCCTCTCAACCTTCCAATGCCTGTATCCTCGGAGGCAGGGCCGGGCCCTCCTTCCCAGCCCACCCAGCTCTCTCTTTAGGCAGCACCACCACTACCACATTTGAACTCCAGTGTCCTCCCTCATGTCAGATTGCCCAGGGGACAGGTCCCCTGGGCCATCTCACAAACTCAGAATGTCCAAACCTGAGCCCTTGGCCTCCCTGCCCACTGAAGCTACTCTTCCTGGTATTCCTTGTCCTCTCTCTTCTCTCTCAGCCACCCAATTGCTGATGCTGGACACGGGGAGCCCTCCATAACGTTTGACAATCAGGCACCAAATCCTGTGAATTCACCTCCTATTTCTCCACCTCATCCCAGCGCAGGTCCCACTGGCTCTCACCTGGACAGCTGCAAAGACTTTCCAGTTCACCCCTGCAAACCCTGCTTTCTTTGCAATCCATCCTCTTACAGCAGACAGAATGAAATTTAAAAGGGGGGGAAAAATAAAATAAAAAGGGGGCGGGAGGCCTGGAGCCGTGACTCAGTGGTTGGAGCGCCTGCCTGGCATGCACGAGGACCCAGATTCAAAACCCAGCACCTCATACACAACTGTCAGAGCAGCAAGGGCCAAATGGAAAACTAAATAAAGTTGATTCTTTTCTTTCTCTCTCTCTCCCTTTCTCCCTCACGCTCTCTCTTAAAAAATAAAAAATAAAAAATAAATAAAAGGTTAAATCATACAATCTTGCTTGAAGTCCTCCCAATGCTCTCTGGGAAAAGTCCAGAATAAAGGCACCAATCAAGCCCAACTTCAGCCTACACTCTCCTTCACTGTGTTACTGTGGGTCTCCATCCAGCTTGGACTTTGGCAGAACCCAGGCATTGAGACCTGACAAGCTTCCAGGTGCTTCTAACACATTTGGGAAGAGCAGGTCTGGACACATCGGCCATCCACAGTTCCTTCCAAAGTGTGTGGCCTGTCCTGCTTTGGCTTTTGCCCTTGTCCCACACCCCTGTCCCCGCATGCCACCCATCCCAGAGGGATCATTTAATAACCATCCGTCCTATCCAAGCGTGCACCAGCTGCCTGCTACACACAGTGTCAGCATCTTCTCAAGCACAGCTCTGTTAGAGCCTGAGGCAAAAGGAGAAACCAGTAATACTGATCCCATCTTTACACGAAATGCTGATATTTTATTCATCATGTATTTTTTCATTATTTTTAATACTGCATTAAAATATTATTTATCTTGGGGCTGGAGCAGTGGCTCAATGGTTATGGTGCTTGCTTGGCATGCACATAGACATGGGTTCGAGCCCCAGCACTATGCACACACCAAAGTGTTAAAGCAATGAAAGCCACACGAAAAACAATAAAATTCTCTTAAAAGATATGTATTATTTATCTTGAAAACTGAGTTTTTGGATCCTCCCTCCCTTAAGTCCCCCAGGCAAGTGCCTCACTAGCTGTACCCTGGTCCTGGGCCAGATCTGCGGGACTTGTCCGTCAAAGGCCATCACTGGGGTTGAGGCTGTGAAGTGATAAGGGTCCCTGTCTTCAGTGCTCAGCTGACACACAGCTGTAAATGCACACTGAGTTAGTAAGTCGCAGTCACCTCTTTATAGGTATGTTCTGTCTCTCGATTAAGTTGCTGAGGTTGGTCTCAGACTTGCAATCCCCCTGCCTCAGCCTCCTGAGTCGTTGGGATTACTGGCATTCACCACCATGCCCGGCTTGCCTCTCAACTAAACCAGAAACTCCAACTGCTGAAGCAGTGCAAGATCGAGTCCCCTGCTTCCTTACGCAGTTCAGAAACAAGCCAGGCTGGCATAGAAGTGGATGGCTTCCTTACCTCAAGGACATCCTCATCTCTTCTTCCTTGCTAGCCTCCTCCTACCCTGGCTCAGCATCTCTCTTGGCCAGTTCATCAAAACCCGTATACAGGTTAACTTTTCAAATAGGTCTATCACAAAAAGCATTTTCTACAGGCTCCTAGCTCTCTTCCTGCCAAATAAGTTAGAATCTAAATAACCACCGGGGCCTCTCAAGCAGTGCCTCTCCAACTGAATGGGGGACCTCGTTCAAGAACATTTCCAGTCTTTTAGGTCTGGGGTGGGGGTCCAAGGTCCTGCATTTCTTTTCTTTTCTTTCTTTTTAAAGAGAGAGAGAGAGAAAGAGACAGAGAGAGAGAATCAGTTTTAATTAGTTTTTCATGTGGCTTTCGTTGCTCCAAACCTTCATTGTGTATGTGATACTGGGATTTGAACCCATATCCTTGCACATGCTAGTCAAGTGCTGTAACCACTGAGCCACCGATCCAGGCCTAAGGTCCTGCATTTCCAACAAGTCCCCAGGGCACAGTGAGTGGCGGGACCGTAGACTTGTGTTCACAAGCCTTCCCTGAAGATATGCATCATGGGGGCACTGATGAAAATACAAATTCCCAGACCCCCTCTCCTGGGAGTTCTAATTCACTGGGTCCAGGACAGAGTTCAGGGATTTTTATTTCTAACAAATATCCTGGGCAAATATTCCCATCAGAAAAATTTTTAGGTAACATTGATCCAACACCTGCCCCTCAAGTGAAGACCATACCTGTGTCTAAGCACCTCCGGGGAAGGGAGGGCTCCCTTTCCCACACCTCCCTTGGAAGCCACAGAGAGCAAACGTCTACAGATGGTCTGCAGGAGACTAAACGCTCCTTGAGGGCAGAAGCTGTAGCAGGTTCCTGAGTTTCATTTGCGGGGTTGGGGGGTTAAATTTCTCATTTTTGAATATGTTTTACACAAGCATAAAGGAAACCTGTGGAACAAAGCGGAGAGGTATATAGAGACAGCTGGTCATGTCCCTGCATCCACCTGGTCCTCACACCAATGTTCTCAAACCCCTGCACACACTTCCACCCCCTCGGAGTTTCTGTCTCCAAGGTTGAAGTCTAGAATATAGATGATTCTGGAACTCGTATTTTTCTTTATGCTAATGATACATCATTAGCATTAGTCAGGCGATATGGATCCTTTTTCTAATTTCCTTTTGCTCTATATAATAGAATCATACATGTGGGAGGGATTAGTGCAATCTTCTTTCTACTCCTTCTTGCTTGGGCCAGTGCTCGGTCCCCTTGACCCGCGTTGACAGCATGTAACTGAGATGTTCCTACGGTCACATACGCGGACACACATCCACACTCACATAGAGAAGAGAGCTGCTTTGCAAGCATGGAATTGTACTATATGGTCATGCAACTAGGACAGAGACGAGCTCTGAGAAACACCAGCCCACGTCATTGCCATGCGCACATCATGGACCTATGCCGCAAAAGGTGAGGTCGATCACTCCACTAACACGGAGCACTGCTTGACAGCAAACTTTTGTTTCCTTTAAAAAGTAAAGTATATTGTAAAATAATGATAAAAGTGTAGTATATACAGAAATCAGTAGCATAGTCATTTATTATCATTATCAAGTACTATAAACTGCTCATAATTGTATGTGCTATACTTTTTAAAAATTTATTAGTGCACTATAGTTTTACATGTTGTTGGGATTAGCTGTCACATATTCCTAGGAGCACACAAATCAGCAATACAATTTGTTCAGTATCCTCCCCTACATCCCTCTACCTTCCTCTTCCTGTCCCCTGATCCCTTGCCTTTCTTCTGGGTCCTATATTGTTCCTAAAAAACCCAAATATAGTGACATAATTCTTATGCCTATGAAGAACATTTTTTATATATACAGCTATAGTATATACAGTGACATTTATAACTGCTTGGAATGGACCTTGCTTTATCTCAGTTCCAACATTTCCCCTTCTCCTCCCTTCCTATCATCCCTTGTTATTCTTCAAAATATTTGACAATGGGATTAAACATTTATGTTTTTGTACAGGCATGCAACATAGCTTGTTCAAATATCTTATGCAGTATCTTGCAACTGGATCTCATAAATATTAACATTTTGCATTTTTGTTCTATGGCTCTAACACATGAGTTTGTCTACTTTACTCCGAGCCTGGGTCTAGATCCAGCCTCCACAAATGAGGGAAACCATTCGGCCCTTGACTCTCTGTGTTTGACTAACTTCGCTCAGCATGAGTTCTTCAATACGTGCTATACTTTTATACCACTGGTAGTATGTATGTTTGTTTACACCAACATCACTGTGAACACGGGAACAAAGAGTTGCAGTATGAAGCTACAACATCTCCAGGTTACAGGAATTTTTCCACTCCATTATAATCTTGTGGGACCACTGTTGTATATGTAGTCTATCATTGATGAAATGTTGTTATGTGGTGCATGACTGTACATTCTTTTCAGCAAAACTGATTTTCTAACTCAATAATACTTCCTGAAATCTTTCTCAATAATAGTTCCTGAGCTGACTTTCTAGGTTAACTGCTAGAGCTTTTATCATTCTTCATGACTGCATAATATTTCCCATTATGGAGGTTTTCTTAATGTATTTCACTATTCTCAGACTGTTGTGCCTTCACTTGGCCCCATCTTTTTGCCCCTTTGAAAAATGCTAAATTTAACAACTTTATACATATACCTTTTTATATACCCATTTGTGGGAAATATTTTAGTACAGAATTACTAGGTCAAGTGAAATATCCATATTTTTAATTGAACAGATGCTGTCATATTGCTTTCCTAAAACACTGCAACAGTTTGCAGTTCTACCAGCAATGTGAGAGTACCTATTCCCCACTCCCTCCTTCCTTCCAAGGCAGAAATGCTTATTGCTCATCTTAGTTTTTCACAGTGCAATGGGTGTGAGTTGAGGACCTCAGTGTTACTTTGCATTTTCCTATCTACTGCTGAGTTTGAGTCTTTCCACATATTTACTGAATTTGATTTACTGTCAGTTACTTGTGCAAGTCCCTATTTTCTTTTTAATACCTGCCTTTTCCTTGTTGATTTGTAAGAATTACATGTTTGATGAAACACATGAATCTTTTATCTTTCAGCTTCTTTGTAAATATTTTTCCAAATCCATTTCTCTATTGATTTTAATTGTAGTTGACATTTTTTGAGGTCAAAAGTCTTAACATTTTTATTGTATGAATTTCCTGATTTGCTTAAAGTCTCTCTCACACTGAATGGTGAAAGTAAAGCTCTTCACTGAGATTAGTTTTGCTTTTGTCTTTGGTAGGGTTTTGTCCATCTGAAATTTATTTTTGTATATGGTATGAAATGGAATGCCAACTTTATTTTCTTCTATATGGATAAAAATGGAGACAACATTACATGTTAAGTGAATCAACTTTTCCATGCTAAACTGAGATACTTTTATCATAAATTTAAAGTACACACTGAGAATTATTTTCTAATTTGCCATTTGGCTTCACTGATTTTTATTTTAGTCACACAATTGATTTCAAAATCTTTACTTAAATATCGAGGCCTAATGTAAAATATAGTCAGAGTATCTAGTTTTTCATATGGACTTAAAGGTAATTTTACTCAATTCTCCTATACTCTCTGTTAATATTCTAATTGGGAGTCACATGAAATCCAGAGAGAGGAACGAAGAGAATTGAACTTCTAATTACATTAGGTCTTCTCATCTGAGAACACTGTATGTTTTCCATTTGTTCAGATCTTATTTCATGTCCATCAATAAGATTTTATGCTTTTAAAAATATTTTTAATTTATTCCTAAGTATTTTAACCTTTTGTCATTATTATGAATGAAACCATCCACTTCATTTCTATTTTATAGGGCTTCTTATTAGTACATAGACCATCTTAAGACTTTTGTTTACTCTATATCCATTTATCAAATTATTTTATCAATTCTATTTGCTATTTCTTTCCTAGTGTCCTATTGCTGACTGCGATCGTCACCACGCTCTTCTGCCACAGTGTTCTGCCTCACCTTGAGCCCAAGAAATGGAGCCAACCTTCTAGAGACTACGACATCTGAAACTGTGAACCTGCCAAATTAACTTTTCTTCCTCTAAAATGGTTCTTGCCAGGTGTTTTGGTCACAGCAGCAAAAACAAAAACAAAAACAAAAACAAACAAACAAAAACTGACTGAAACAACAAATTTAGGTGTTTTGCTTTGTTTTAAAGAACAAGGCAGGGCTGGAGCGGTGGCTCAGTGGTTTTGGCGCTTGCCTAGCAAGCGCGAGGACCCGGGTTCAAACCCCAGGACCATGTACACAACTGACTGTTGGAGCAACTAAGGCCATATGAAAAACTCAATAAAGTTGTTTCTCTCTTTAAAAAAAAATAAATAAAAAAAATAAAGAACAAGGCAATGCTTTTTTCTCTCCAAGATAGAGGCCTTAACTTTCCTAGTCAGGGCCTGGACTGAGACAGAGCAACAAAGCGCACAGGTGACAAGATCCACGGAGGGGTTGGGGCACTTGCCTCCCACGCACAAGGCCCCTGGGTTGATTCCCAGAAGTGGGAAAATAGGAACAATGACAGCACCTGCAGCATGGAGTTGCAGCCCTTCCCAAGTCTTCAGGAGACTCTGAGTTCACAATCACCAAATGAAGGCACTTGGGAGCACATCCTTCCGTGTTTTTATAGGACAGAGTAAGCCGAAGGAATTTCCACACGTCCTTTCCTCCGAGCCTGGCAGCTCTCCGTCCTGAAGCTTCCAGGGTTGTAGGTGAGCAGTTCAAGGCCAGGATGATTCCTTCTCTTTTAGGAGTAGCTCACTCTTCTCTGGGGACACTGTCCCACTTGCGTTCTTTCAGCGGAGGTGTGCTACGCTAGGAGAGTCCTTCTGTCATTCATCCTTCCCGGAACTCTTGGCGATGCGAGCCCCTCATCATCTCAGAAACTTTCCTCTGTTTTCGTTGACCTCTTCTATCACGCCCATGTCCACCCTCCTCACCTTGGCCCCTACCTCTGGATTTCTGAACTCACCTGGAATGTCTAAGACTAATTCCGACACCAATCACTTTCTTCTTCAATTCATCTCTTGAAATTTTAATTCAAAATCATCCTTTTTTTGGTCTCAGAAAATCAGTGTTGCTCGTACTGCACCTAAAGCATCTTATTTTTTGGTTCAAAGTTATCTGTGCCACCAACTATTTCTTTCCTGAAGGTTCTGTTTGTGATTATACTCCCCGGCTCCTGGGCCTCAATAGGAATTTTCTTTTCCTTTATTTGCTCCTTAGGGCACTGAGGTATCTTCAGTGGCAGCGTTCCCAAAATGGTGGAAGAAAAGGAACAGTTGTGTCTGTCCTCCTGGGCCCAAGGTTAGCAGCAGATGCATAGCTTGTTCTCTGAGGAGGCACTGGGAGGAAGCCTCCCTTTTCCTTCCTAGTCTCCTCTCCTCCCTTCCAGTGGAAGCAATTGAACTCATCTGATCAGTTCCTCAGGAGCCACAGGTCAATATCCTCAAAAGAACCTCCCCATGCCCACCCTCGGGCTCTGTGACAAGTTCCCCAGGCAGGAAGGCAATCTTGCCCCAGGCCTGTCAGGATTCTTCCAGGGTCTGAAGCCAGGCTCACATCCCAGGAGGGCCAAGCATAGAACAAGCTGTCCATCTACAGCTAAACTTGTCTGCCTCCTGGAGGAGCCAACAGCTGCCTTCCTTTGGGAGAGGCAGATGGGTAAGCAGAAAGAGGCAGGTCATGTTCAAGTTGCTCTTCCCAGAAGCCCCTGCTCCTTGTTCTGTGGACTTCTTTATTTTTGTATTCCAAAGTGCTCAAGGGGTATGACTGAATAAGTACCACCACCCCTACCTCAAATTTTCTGTAGTGAAGGCTGATCAATTTTGATGCTATTAGAAGCTAACTCAAACTTGCTTAAATCATGATTTTTTCTTTAATCTCACAAAAAGAAGTTCTCGGGTAGGGTGGGCTGCAGGGATGGTCGAGGCAGTGACATCATCAGTGCAATATTTTCCATTTTCTCTGCTCTGCTGTACTTCACATTGGCCTCATCAGGCTATGGCAAGTTGGTTGCTGCAACTCTAAGAAGTGCACTTAAGACGTGACAACACAGGGAGAAAGAAAAGCAAAACTCCCTCAATAGAAACCCCTTTCTATCTTACTGGCCAGAATCAGGTTACATGGTGCTGCTGCTTGGATCTGGAATGTCCTCCAACAGCCCAGGTGTTAAGGCTTGGTCTCAGTCTGTGGCATTATTGGGAAGTGGTGGAACCTTTAAGAGGTGGAGACTGGTGGAAGGTCTTAGGTCACTGAGGACATGCCCCTTCTTTTTCCTTTCTTTTTCGTGTCCTGTCCATGAAGCAAAGCAGGTTTTGCTACGCTGCATGTTCCTGCCATGATGTGCCAGCCCCACACAAGAAACCTAAAAGCAATGGGCCCACCTGATCATGGACAAAACCTCCAAAATGGAGCCAAAGTAAACCTTTCCTCTTGCTATGCTTTGTATCTGGAATGTCACCCAAAGAGCTCATGGGTTGAAAGCATGATCCCCAGTGTGGCAAAGTTCAGAGGTGGGGTTTTAGGCAATGATTGGAGTTCTGACCTCATCAGTGGATAACTCCATTTGCTGAATTAATCAATTGATAGCTGAATGGACCCCTTGGTGAAACTGTAGGCAGGTGGGGCACAGCTGAAGGAAACAGGTACTAAGGATGTGGCCTAGGACTATAATCTGCCCCTGGTTCCTATCTCTGTCTCTGATTCCCAGTGACTATGAGCTGAGTCCCTTTCTTCTACAATGCCCTTCTCCTGTAAGGTTCTGCCTCACCTCAGGCCCAGAGCAATAGAATCAGCCATGATCCCCAAATAACCTTTTCCCCCTCTGAGCTGTTCTCATCAGATATTTTGGTCACAACAATAGAAAGCTACCACAGCTCATTATAAGTTGATTATCTCAGGTATTTTGTTACAATAACAGAAAGCTAACACACAAATCAATCCTAAAATTGGCAAAAGCAAAAGGATTATCCCTAAACCAATCATTCTTAAACATGGCTATATGAGAAGATACTTAAAATCAGGGAACATCTGATCACAAGCTAAATGTTCTCAGTTTGATAAAATTTTTCACATGAAAACAAGTTGGCATCTGAGGGCCCTCCGTATGGAAGGTCCCTTGCAGACATTGACATTTAATCCACATCAGAGTCCCCTCAGGTGGTAAGGGTATTATCCTTATTTCACAGATGAAGGTATCCAGAACTTAACTTCTCCTAGATAACACAGTCAATGAACTATCATTTAGTTCCTTACAGAGTCTATGTGCTTATGATGATGCAGCCTAGCACTGTAATCAGCAAAAGAAAATGTCCTCCTCATAGTAACTCCCTTGGTCCCTATATCAGAGCCATACTTAGGTACTTTAGGATGCCATCTTTTCATGGAATAAAGCCTGGTAACCAACTAAAAGTGCAAGTCATGAGTGGCAGGCACTAGATGTGCCCTCTGTGATTTGCTGAGATGTCTAGGCACTTGGCTACGTCACACGGTCTCACCTTTGTTTTATTATATAACAACCTCAAGTATCACTACATAAAAAACAAGTCTCACCAGGTACAATGGCACACCTGTACTCTCAGCAGCTCGGGAGGCTGAGGCAGGAGGATTGCAAGTTCAAAGCCAGCTTCAGCAACTTAGAGAGGCCCTAAGCTACTTAGCAAGACCCTGTCTCAAAATAAAAAGTAAAAAGGGCTGGGGAATTGGATCAGTGGTTAAGCACCCCTAGGTTCAATCATGGGTACCAAAAATAAAAAAAATAAAAAAAAGTCTCGGGGGCTGGAGCGGTGGCTCAACAGTTACGGCGCTTGCCTTGCATGTGCAAGTACGCGGGTTCAAACCCCAGCACCATGTACACAATGAAGTGTGTGAGCAACGAAAGTCCATGAGAAACTAAATAAAATTGATTCTGTCTTTCTCTCTCTCTCTCGCTGTCCCTGTCTCTTTCTTAAAAAAAAAAAAAAAAAAAGTCTCAGGATTTTCACATGGACCAGCTGAGCCCTACACATTAAGTACTTGGCTTACACGTTCATTCTGTACATTCCCTTAGGAACTAACAAGTATATGGGAAGTCAAACAAGCACTTTATACGGCCCTGTACCCATGAAACTCTTTGCACTTGGGGCCATGAGTTTGTGTGTTTAAGTGGTTTTCCATTGTAAAAGCTGGGCGTACTCATGCAACACATTGGGGAGAAGTTATATGAAGTTAAAATAATCACTGTTAACTGTGTGGGTGCTTCTATGGACTCTTTTTACAATGCACTTATTTTTAACCTATTATTATGGAAATATTGAAATACACATAAAAGTAGAGAACAGTGTAATGAAATCCAACACACCCAATATTCAACTTCAGAGATCAACATTGGTAATATATTGTAACAGTTGGCATCACAATACATTTACTGATCTTAAAAATTATTATAAAAATTCAGTTTGTAAAAAACTCAAGCTGTGTAGAAGGGCATAAAATAAAACAGAAAGATTCTTCTCCCCTCCGAAGACCTTTAATCCCAGTGCTCAGAAATAACATAACAGCTTTAATGTGTCAATGTAGACCCTTTCTATGAATATGTATTTTTACAAATGAAAAAAAATACAAGATGTCATACTATACCTCTGTATTAATTATTTTTTTCTACTTACTGTATGTTGGACTTCTTTAAAAGTAAATACCTGGGGGCTGGAGTAGTTACAGGCTTGCTTGGCAGGCACGAGGACCCGAGTTTGAACCGCAGCATCACATACACAATGAAGTGTTGGAGCAACAAAGGTCACATGAAAAGCTAAAAAAAAAAAAAAAGATAAATACCTGGAGGAGGCTTGCATCTCTCCAACGGCAGGGTGTTCCACTGAGAAGCATCCTTAACCCAGGAATGCGGAGAGGATGACAGCTAGTTGGCTTTGAAGATGTGCAGATTTCTATCTCTGAAGCCTGAAAGGTTTACAAAGTGGGTTGTGTGCACTGGGGTGTATGCAAAATGATCTAGTGGAACGTGGAGACATGGTAACTTTCACTAAATTTTATCTCCTCTCTTAATTTTTTGCATATTTTAAGACATGGTCATAGTGCAATAACATGTTTGTATGATTTATGAATGAGTATTTCCAAATTAGGAGTGTGTGCTCAAGATTTTTAAGTGTAGGATACAAGATAAAAACATTGGAGCCCACTGCCCCAAGCAGTTTTGATGAACATGCAGGAAGCAGAGATGCTTATCCTGCGAACCACAGTCTGTGGGCAGACGTGAAACCCCAAGCCCATCGAGAATCCTTTAGGTGAAGAGAACCCCTCCGTGACTGGGAACACTACAAAGTACAGTCATCAAAGAAGTGCTACCCAGTGTGTTCTGCAAAACCCAGACTCTTCAGGGGAAAGCAGTTGAAGAGCTGGGGACACTGCATACTATAACACACTCTCACAGAGCACAGTCAGTGTGAGCTGATGAAAAATACCAGAAGTGTGGAAGGGTGTGAAGTAAAAAATAAAAGTTCTTTCCTCTTGCCAAACCCTTAATCCCAGGGCTCTTAAGTCACTGCTTTCAGTGTATCAATCTAGATGCGTTTTATGAATGTGTGAGGTAAGTAGTAGAGGCTCTCAGAAGTACTTCATTAAAAAAAGTAAATAAAAATAAAATAGCTGGGCACAGTGATGAATGCCTATAGTCCCAGTTACTCCAGAGTCTGAGCCAAGGGAATCGCCTGAGCTCAGGAGTTCAAGAATAGCCTGGGTAACTCCATCAGACCCCAACTCCAAACAAAACAAAACAAACAATAAAACAAGAACCTGTTCACCTTTAACTCAACATTTCCATACCCAACTTTACTTTTCTTTCATTCTCTCTTTTTTTAAGAGAGAGAGGGAGAGAAAATCTATTTTATTTAGGTTTTCATGTGCCTTTTATTGATCTCACACTGTTGTATACGTGGTGCTGGGGTTTGAACCTGTGTCCTTGCACAAGCCAGGAAAGGGCCATAACTGCTGAGCCACTGCTCCAGTCCCCCAACTTTACTTTTCCGAATATTTGTTTTAAAAGCCTAGAAGTGTTCATCTGGAGGTTTTCTGCAGAAAAATATCTTCAAAATGTTCAACTTAGTCAAATTAAAAATTCTATAATGAACCCAGATAATTCAGTGAGTCCCTGTCTCAAAGTCAAAAGGGCTAGGGACGTAGTTCAATGGTAGAGTGCCCCTGGGTTCAAATCCCAGTACCTTGTAGGGAGGGCAGTGAGTTAAAGGGTGGGAATTCCATATGTGATTTAGCTAAAGAAAACACTGATCAACTAACACGAAAAAGCTAGGGTCTTCCTATTTAGCTTCTAATTTGAGTTTTCAGAATCTAAGTCGTCTTCTTCCAGGAGTTAACATTGGTACTTAAATGCTCCAAAGCTAGACTGCTTTTTCCATTCACACAAATCATGGTAGATATGTTTTACATTCTGTAAACATGGTACACTTTAGAATTCAAAGAAAATTTCTTTTCAGGGGTTTGGGGAGGAGGTGTTGCTGCCAGGAGACCTAGAATCAGAGATATCAGAAATACGGCTGTTAGTAATACTCTTCAATTTGTGCCATCGTGAGATCAGCTTCACTGACATTTACAAGACTCACACCCTTTACTGAAACACAAATGTTTATTTAACATCTACAATAGCCGAACTCAAGGAAATGGAAATTAAGAAAGTACAGTCTTATATTAGAACCAAGTGGGAAAGGGAAGCCAGGCAGAGGGAACATCACCCTGAGGCATGAAGCAGTGAAGGAACAGCCATATAGATACATCGTTTCTAAAAACCTGTGATAATAGGTTTGAACAACTTAGGGCAAACCATTACTAACACTACAAGGCCCAACTCCAGCTCTCCCTACTACCTGTCATGCTCAGAAAACATCTCTTCTGAGTTCCAGGGCACCCTGAGTTTGAATGGTTTTAACGGATTGCTCTGTATTCCAAGGTTGCTTACCTTCTGTAGCCCATGAGCTTCCTGAAAGTATGGACGGTGGACCCTGGAAGGCTGAGGACACATTGCAGTACGTTGCTAAGTTATAGAGATGTGAGGTGGACACTGAGTATAGACGATTCTCTCAAAGTTTGGCCTAAAAGGAGGCAGGATTACAAGGCAATGTGGTATGTACTAGGATGGAAGAATGTAGAGAATTTCAGGGAGAAGATCACCGGGACACTTAGTCGGCCTGGTAGGCTATATGTCCTGACCCCAAGTTAACAGCAGTCATGATACAGAAGTCAGGTCTGAAAAGCTAGGGCCTTTCACAACCCCCACTGTGACGAACACCAACACTCAGAAGAAATACCAACCAACATCTGCCAACGTGCAGACCAGCTCTTCACCAAGTGAACACGATGCTAGGAAAAATGAAAATCATTTAAAAAAATAAACAAGGGGATCTGAATGACTAGGTTTACATATAACACAACCAAGAGTAAACCAAAGTATCAGCAGCCAAAGAAAAATTAGCCATTGGTGCCCAATATATAACCAGTTCAGCACTATTAAAAAAAACCCAAAACTCTACATATCCTATTTTGCTGCTTTTCATCCTTCAGACTTTGGCTCAATCACCACTTTCACAGGAAAGCAGTCATCCCCTTATACTTCTTACCAGGCCCCACCTCCTCCCTGGGTCCTATCTTTGCTTTAACAGCTCTTGGATCTCTGAAGACCCTCCCCTCCGCACATACCTCGGCTGGAAGTGCTCATTTGCTCACGTGAGTTATTTGCTTGACGTCTGTGTCATCTACAGAACTTTAGCTTCAGCTGCACTGGGGCAGGGCATTAAGTTCACTACTGTACTTCTTCCTCCAGCACAGGCCCTGGCACCACCAAGTGCTTGAGAAATATCTGTCCAACAAATGATGGGTGACGGCTGTGCACACCAGCATATGCATGAAATTTCAAATGTGCTTTCAGATGATTTCAGATGAGAAGGGAAAAATGGTTAATAGGCCAGTTCACATAAACCATGGTAGGTATGTTTTACATATGCTGCCCACAGGTATTTATGAAAAATGAAAATAAACCACAAAACTAAAAACCAGTCACAAATGTAATGATAAATTACTCACAATATACTGAAACCTTAATTCATAAAAACTGGTATGTTTAAAAGGCAGGGGGGGAAAAGATAGGAAAATATGCATTTAGAAAGACAGATAAAATTACTACCAAATTGCCTTCACTTTTCCAAAATGCTTCTAAAACTCAGGCAATACGTGCACTGAAAAGACAACCTACACTATCTTATTCCAAATTTTGTTACATTGACTAAAAAAGAAATTCCAAAGTATCCTTTTTTTGTTTTTGTTTTTTGTTTGTTTTTCAGAGAAAGGGACAGAGAGAGAGAGAGAGAGAGAGAGAGACAGAAAGACAGAGAAAGAGAATTTTTTCATGTGGCTTTCATTGCTCGGACACCTCATTGTGTACATGGTGCTGGAGTTCGAACCTGCATCCTTGTGCGTGCCAGACCTGCGCCGTAACCACTTAGGCACTGCTCCAGCCCCCCACCCGGGGCCAAATATCATTTTTAAAGACACAGTTCCAACTCCATAGATCATTATTGAACAAGAAAAGATAAAAGAATCTAGTTTACTGTACTGAACTATTTAACATTTATTCTAATGTGGGACACACAAGTTTAATGTGAATAACCTTGACTATACTCCCTGATGTGTTTAGCAGAAAATAATTATTTTTCTTAAATAGTAGGCAAGCCCCACAAAAAATTAGAGAGCAAGGAGGAACCTAATGGTCTGCTTCTCAAGACTGCTGAATGACTGATAGCTTCAAAAGTTCACCCTAGCAGTCAAAATCAATTAATCACTCACTGTAACTGGAGCAGAATATAATTATGTTAGCCTGACTAATTCAATTTCACTAAATAAAATCCTTATAAAATCATTATGAATATAGATTATTATCATGAATCACTGCTATAATAAACAATAATGAATAAGCCTAGGAATTCAATTCAAATTTAAAACATTTTTATGGAAAATTTCAAACATAAACACGGGTAGAGAAAATAGTATAAAGAATTTCCATGGCCCAGCTTCAAAAACTGTCAACTCAAAACCAATCTCATTTCAACTACATATCCTTGCACATAAACCAACTCTAGCACTTCAACTTTTTTTTTTTTTTTTAAGACAGGGACAGTGAGAGGGAGACAAGAGAGAGAGAAGGAGAGGATCAATTTTATTTAGTTTTTCATGTGCCTTTCGTTGCTCCGAAACTTTGTTGTGTACATGGTGCTAGGGTTCAAACTCACGTCCTTGCACATGCCAGGCAAGCACCATAACTGCTGAGCCACCGCTCCAGCCTACTTCAACTATTTTTTTACTTCAGTTAGTTTTAAACATATCTCAAACATCAAATTTCATTTGTAACTATTTCAATTTACATCTCTCAAAGCTATGGACTCTAAAAATGTAACCACAATACCACTAAATTAATTGTAAAAACAAGATCACCTAACATCCAATCAATTTTTAACTTCCCCAATGATACCATATTTTTTTAGTTTGTTCAAATCAGGATCCAAATAAGTCCGTAATTTTCTTGGTGTATGTATTTGTTAAGTCTCTTTTAATTCATCTTTTTCTTTTTTCATTGCATTTTTGCTGAAGAAACAAGGTTACTTGTTCTGTAGTTTCCCAATGTCTGGATTTTGCTGACTGGGCCCCTTCTGTCCCCTGTACTCCTAGTAAAGTGGTGGTTAGATCTGGAAGCTTCATCCGGATTCAGATTTGACTTTCGGGCAAACTGCTCCTAGGTGTTATGTGGTATATAACTTCCATTAGGCACAGAGTCTGATTGCTCTCTGTGAAGTTATCAGTCACTGGGTGATTACGTCTAGATTATCCATCACTGGGGCTTAAATGGTGATAACCTATCCTTTTTCGTTAACATGTTAGCTGGAATACTTCTTTAAAAGCATATTCTACCTGGCCATTGAGAAAGGAGGTCTATTATCATGTTTTAAATCCGGATAAGGTGTTATGTCATACAACATAATGCATTTGTAGAGATGTATAGGAGAGGGATAAAGATGGGTAATTGCGGGGAGGCTCTTGGGGGTAAATCTAATTTTCAGAATATATATATATATATATATATAAATTTTGTTAGAAGCTTGTTTGACTGTTCAACAAATAAATTTGTGGATAAATTTTTTTAAAAAGAGCATATCCAAAGGTTAACTATGAATGTGCAAAACATCCACAATGTGTCTCACTCTTTTTGCAGATGTTATCCTTGCTGATGCTAAAATTGACTTCAAGGTCCCTCCTCAATCTTTCTGACAGACCTCTCGTATGACAAGTTTTCTAGGCTCTTATACAAATCTTTCCCTACACTGAGAATTAGCCACTAATCCAAGGAAGTCTGATTCCTTTGAAGACAATGGTATTTTGAGACAACTGGGGTACTAAGTTTGACCTTCATTTAAATTATGTCCAAAGCTAACAAAGTCACTTAAGCAAAAGTCTTCCACTATTGTTTCTAATAAACTTGTGTTGTTGCATATATACAGATTTTTAAGCATGGGACTCTGAATTATTTTTTAAAATTTTAAAAAACCATATGCTAACAATGGTTTGAAATACATATATATTTTAAATCAATGACCTTTTAAAAAACCTTTAACCCTGGGGCTGCAATGGTGGCTCAGTGGTTACAGCGCTTGCCTGGCTTGTGAAGGACCCAGGTTCAAACCCCAGCACCATACAACACAGCTAAGTGTCAGAAAAACACAACCCAAATGAAAAAAAATAAAATTGATTCTCTTTCTCTTAAAAAAAAAAAACCTTTAACCCCAAAATTCCATTTTTAGGAATTTATTTTATTAGACTTGGGATTTCCACATAGGATTGTTTAAAATAATGAACACTCTGAAATATAAATGTCCAAACAACGGGGACATTATTAATGTAAAAAATGTATAGTACATCCATAGAATGAAAGTTTACAGTCATTAAGATAATGTAGATACAATATCTATGTGTCATTAAATAAGAAGGTGGATTACAAAAGCGTATTATGCCTTTAGTCATGAACATTAAAGAAGTCTCAATGGTTATGTCACCAATCTGTAGTACAAACTAAATCATTCTGTTTCCACTGCCAGCTTAGGATTTAGCTTCCCTGGGTCAGTCTGCCACATCCAGTAGGTCTTTTCCACCTGCTTCCCAGCTTCCAAAATTTGTTCTTGCTATCTTCTCTTCAATCCACCTTGTCCTTGTTGGATTATCCCTCTTCAGGAAAGAGCAGAAGTTAACAAATACTGTGCTCAATCCTCTAGTTTTACCTAGTACCCTGTTGCTTTTTGTAAGACAGAACAGATACTCTGAAAAGCTTATCAATTATAAAGTACAGGAAGTTCTAAAGAAAACAGTAAACTTATCTAAGACAAACAACATAGCAACATAGTACACAAGGACTCAATTTGCCTTCTTATAATAGAGTTGGATACAGAAACAATAATCGAAAAACTAAACTATTAATAAGTTGGTAAAGTCAATCAAATTAAAGATTTTTTGTTTTGTTTTGAGACAGGCTCTCACTATGTTGCCTAGATCAGTCTTGAACTCCTAGGCTCAAGTGAACCTCCTGCCTCACTCTCCAGAGCAGCTGGGACTACTGACTGGTATGCGCCATCATGCTGGGTTTGGAAGTGTTTTTATGCAAGAAAACAAAATTTTGAAACCAAAGTTGCGCTCTGTGGGACAATCTGATGATCTTTTTCATTTCTTAGAAGTCAAAAATAGTTTTGGAAACTAAAACTTCTTATAACTTTAGTGAGTTCTCTAAAGATGAACTGCTCCTGGCAGCTGCTTTAAAACTACAGCCAGCTTGCTCTCCTTGGTTGGGGGAGACCTTGACCTTTAAATGTGGATGGATAGTGAATAATTTCCTTGTACCCATGAAAATGGGCTGTCCAGGTTTATAACCTGATACCTTTTATCAGAAATACTATGAGAAATTAAAGGCATTTCAAGTACCAGCACCCATAACTTCACAGCTGCCAATCCCACCTTTTGAGAAATTATAATCATTAGGTCATAAAATATACAGGCTACAGGCAGAGAACAGACTTTAGAGTAGTTTGCACAGTTTGGATAAATCTTCACTTTTCACCAGTTTGTGAATATAACAAAAATGAAGTATCCAGAGATAAAATGTTGAAGACACCACAAAAAACAAGACTAAAAAATGAAAGAAAGAAAACGGGCCTGCATGGAATAATATGTTGCCAATATTTTTTTTAAAAATTAAGACTAGCTATAAATGAGTAATGTTTGTTAAATAAGTAAATAGGTAATACTTGTAGAGTTACTTTGTTATTTCGAGACCATCAAAATTAGTATTTATGAAGCTATCAATATTCATTAACTCAGATAACTATAACTTTGCCATTTTTTACTTATAATTATTTAAATTGGAATTTTATGTATATATTTATTTGGGGGGCAGTTTCCTAAATTACAGTACCAAATTACAAACAAAATCAACAATAGAATAAAATTATTACAGGTTTTGGACTTAGTACTCCTTATTATATCATACAGTTTGGGGAAGTGCTTACTCAAGGAAAAGACAGCTTTATATGATCAGTCTGGTTTTTTGAGGCGTCTTGCAATTTTATGCTCTGGGTACACTGACATATTCTAAGACTTTTTTCTTTTTTCTTTCTTTTTTTTTTTTTTTTAGTACTAGGGAGTGAACCCAGGGGTACTGTACCACTGAGCTAGATACGCAGCCCTTTCTTTGTTTTATTTTGAAAAAGGGCCTCACTAAGTTGTGGAGCTGGCCTCTAACTTGTGATCCTTCTGTCTCAGCCTTCCCTTGCTGAGATCACAGATGGACACCACCACCTCCAGTTTAAAATTCGTTTTCTAGATAATGAAAATGTCAATTCTTTATTTGTAATAAATCTGACAATAGGAAAATCTTGGCCAAAATTTTAAAATGTACTTATCATTAAACTAGACCTTTAATATAAATTACTTAGCATTCAGAACTTAGAAAAATATGTATAAAGAAGACAACAAGCCTCAGCTTATCCTCCAAGATAAGCACTGAATATTGATCAGAAACAGTGAAAGGTAATTAAGATTAGTTGAGTGTTTTTAAAATGTTCATTATGGGGGCTGGAACAGTGGCTCGGTGGTTACAGCGCTTGCCCGGCATACGGAGGGACCCGGGTTCGATCCCTAGCACTACGTATGCAACTAAGTGTCAGAGCAACAAAAGCCACATGAAAAACTAAATAAAAACTGATTCTCTCTCTCTTTCACTGTCCCTCTATCTCTCAAAAAAAAAAAAAAGTTCATTATATATAAATACAAAGATATCTATTTGGAAATTTTCTACATGGACTCCAAACTAGGAGTAAAGATAATCTCTGTTTATGTGGGAAGGAACAAACTTCTGTTTAACAATTCCTTTCATTTAGTAAGGAAAAGCTGCCTGCGAGAAGCTTTTTTGGTAGTTCTCAGAATTCAAAGAGTATAGAACCTTCAAGTTGATTTCATCAAGTCTGTTTATTAATGCATTTCAAGTTTCAAAAAACCTTACATCTTTGCACAATACTTTATTTTTTTTGCAATTTTTAGTAAAAATTTCCAAAGTGAACAAAAAAGATACTGTATAAAACACAGTGGACATTAAACTGACAGTAGTATTAGATCTCATTTGTCTTGATCTTTTCATTTTTTACCACATCTTGATTCGCAGTGGAAAGAGTTCAGTGCATGTATCTCTTTTCAGAAAACATTTAACTTAAGACTCAAAATAAAATACGGCAGTATGTACCTGCCGAAACCCTACCACAGGATAACATTACAAGCAAAAAATTTACATGTTCCAAAGTCTACCACACTCAAGAAGTTACTAAGAACTCTTGAAGAATAAGTCACCATTTTAGAAATGCAAACCCACTTCCAACCTTTGCACAGTTCAAAAACAAAGGCATTTAAATGATTTAAAAGCAATTTCATACATATCTACCTACTTGTTTGCTTGGAATTATTTATAGTCTATCTGGGGTTTCATGTACAAAATTTGTCTCTAAATCATGTACAAAAGCTGTATTTTGAAAAAAGTCACCACATACTGTACAAGTTTACAAGGAAGAGATCCCATTATTTTCTCTAGCATTTTTGGCCTTGCTGGCTTGCGTCACATTATGAGAATGATTGTGTAAACCTTATACTCTTAAGAAAAAAAGGAAAAAAATGCCAAAACACAGATCTGTTCAACCTTCTCTAAATTTGCCTCTATGTGAAGCCAGGAAAATCATAGATGTTTACATCTAATTTAAGTGATGTAGTTGGAAAACAGAAGCAATAAATATGTCACAAGCTTAAGTTTCTGAGTAATGCCCCTTTCCATTTTCTGCATAGCAATAAGCCTATTAATACATTAAATGTTTTTGCTTTCTCTTTCTTTAAAAATGCCAATTATTTACATCTGTGTAAAAAATAAACTTGGAATGGGACATTGTGCTGTTTCACCTTCACTGTTGTCAAAATATTTTAGGAAAAAAAATGTCAGAAGGCCTATCTACAATCTTAACTACTAGTTGAGCAAATTATTCATCTTTAGTGGTTATCTATGATCAGTGATGATATGCTGAAAAAAGCTATTCAAATATTTCAATAAAGACAGCTTTTCTTTTCCATATCAGACAAAAACATAGTTAGCATACTTGAGATACATGGAAAACACAAAAAAGTCAGCTACAAATAAAAGGAACTATTTCGCTGACGTAATTCCTACCAAAGCATGAATCAAATTTCACCTATCAATTAAAAAATGGAATTGAATTAGAAAGTTTAAAATATGTAAGCAGAACTCAGACTCTTACACATAAGAACTCTGACGTAGTATGCTGCTTGTGTCCAGTTCGCACAACACTTAACTGTGTTCCTCAGCATAGTCACTCATGCTCATAGCAGCCATATGATAAAGAAAAAAACTGAATGTAAGAACCAACTCTACCATATTAAAAGAGTAAATGGATTCTCATTTCAAAACTGCCTGTGTAAAGCATTACATAATCCTGGACCACTGAATACCACCATTCTCTGTTATCCTGAGTATGTCAATTAAACAGTAATTTTTTCATTAAGAGCGGAAAAATTTTATAATACAAAGAAACATCCATATTGCAATTTCTGTTTACAATTGCACACAGAAGTACAGTGTACGTAAGAAATACATGTCTGCATATAACAAGGTATGTACATTGGCAAGTGATTTCTCCAATGTTGAGGTGGTTGAGCCTCCAAGCCTTGATTGGCAGTTGAAAAAAATATATGTCAATTTGTGAAGTTTATTGAGAGCCAAGATGGACTGCAAGTGAAGAAAATGCAGCAACGAAGAACAGGGAACATGGGGCACATAATAATATTCTAAGACTTTGTGCCATTAGGTTAAAAATATCTGTCCATAAGAAAATTGGGTTTCTTTTCCACCCCACCCCCCCAAATTGGCATTTTCAGGGTTAAATTTTAAGTAATTCCACCTGGTCTGAGGGCATGATCTCTTGCCATTTTTTTCTTCAACTATTATTTGTGAGGGTTTAGTCTGGAGATGATGACTTAATAGGTTTCTCTTTGGAGTGAAGTTTTCCCATTGTAGGCACTAGGAAGAACCAAGGCAAAAGCTGCAATTAACGTCTCATGTGTCCCATTTGATAACTCTCCCGGGGCCTTTGACGCTGGGGTTGCTGAATGGGCTGTGGAGGTCTCCTCCGCTTTAAAGTGCCTGTGAGTTAAAAACAAAAGCAAAATAGTTCACTGTGAGCTCTGAAATCTTTAAAAACAAAGTTGCTATTTCAGTAAGAAAGGTTAGAGGTCAGCACTGTCCAACAGAAATGTGAGTCACATAAATAGCTTTAAATTTTCTGGTAGCTACAAAAAAAGAAAAAAGATTTGAAAACAATTTTAAGATGTAGTCAAAATGAAAAATTATTAATATTTCATTTCTTATGCTGTCTTCAAAGTCTAGTATGTATTTTATACTTAATAAAACATCTCAGTTGAAACTAGTCACTTTTCAAGTATTCAATAGCCACAAGTATTAGACAGGTTAATCTAGACTAATATCACAGATTCTGAGAAAAACACGCAAGATGAACTTATCATGTCTGAGCAAATGACAACCTTCCTGACACTAAGAAGCCCAGTCTGTAAAGAGGAATAACAACTAACCCATGTAGTGTGTTGTGAAGACTTTTTGATAATTCCTGTATAAGTGCTTGAAGGTTTGATAAACAACAGCCAGTTTTTAAAGGTGCTATCTCCTTAAAACGAAATCAATACACAAGCAAAATATTTGTTTTACTAAACTGGGGCCATAATTTATGATAACTAAATTGCTAAAAAGTGTCATGTGCCCTTTGGAAATCCCTTAAAACTAACATTGTGAATTTAAGAAAAGCAATAATATAAAAATTTCCAAGATGGGCACAGTGGTGTGTGTCTGTAATCCCAGCAGCACAAGAGGCTGAGGCAGGAGGATTCCAAGTTCAAAGTCATCCTCAGCAATTTAGTAAGATCCTAATCAATTTAGTGAGACCCCATCTCAAAAAGTAAAAAGGGCTGGGGATGTGGCTCAGTGGTCAAGCCCCTGGGTTCAATCCTTAATACCAAAAAACAAAACAAAATAACCCCAGAGGCAGGGCATGGTGGCAGATTTCTATAATCTCAGCAACTCAAGAAGCTGAAGGAAGAACAGAAATTCAAGGCTAACCTCAGCAACTTAGTGAGACTCTATCTTGAAATACAAAATAAAAAGGAATAGGGATATAGCTCAGAGGTAAAGCACCCCCTAGTTTCAATCCCCAATGAAAAACAAAGAATTTTTTTTTTAAAGTTTAAAATATAGGAGGGGTTGGGGATTTAGCTCAGTGGCAGAGCGCTTGCCTAGCACGTGCAAGGCCCCTAGTTCGGTCCTCAGCCCTGGAAAAGAAAAAAGAAAAAAAAATATAGGAAAGAAAAAAAAATCCTAGTTTTGAATAACTTTGTATAGGTTAGTAGTCAGTAGAAGAGAGAAAGCTATCGTTCTGCCGCTTACTCTCCCCTGCCATTGCCTTGGGCAATGTCTGCCTCCATACCTGTACTGAAAGAGGAGCCTGAACCAGCATAAAAGCCACAAATACCTTGGAGAAGGGGAGGGACAAACAGATAAGAACTAAATCTGGAGCAGTTGCTTCCTCCCCTTTTTCTATTCCAAATGCCCACAGCAAATCTAAAGAGAATCTCTCCCTAAAGCTGGGTCTTCCTGAGAGGCAAACAATAGAGAACAGAATCAAGGAGTTGTTTTCAAGAATGGAGAATACTTGACTGTGGTTCTTTGATGACTGAAGTCACTACCATAAGACTCTTTCACAGACTGGCATCTATATATATATTCTCTATAAGCTTCACCCCTGGGGAAAATGAGCTCATGCTAGAAAATACTTCACAGTCATTAAAAACAATAACAGATGCATTCCTATTTAAAATACAAAGACCAATAATTTAAAATTAGCTTAACTACTATGACCAAAAGGCCTTACAAGACTAATTCTGGAAGTGGAAAATATTATTTGGAGCTCACTATTTTAAAGTCTCAGGGCACAGACAGCCAACACCATTGCTATGGGCCCAAGGCCAGGCAGAAAACATCATCGCAGAAGGGTATGGAGGAGAAAAGTCACTCCTCTAGCCACTCCCTACCAGCCTACAGTCATTGCCCAGTTAATCCATACCAGTGAATTAAAGCACTCACTAGGTTAAGATTCTCATAACCCAGTCGTATCACTTGTATCGTCTTACACAAGATTTGAACGGACACCTCATATCTAAACCATATCAACTACCACAATAAAAAAAAAGGAACAAAGGCTGGAGCTCAGCGGTTACAATGCTTGCCTGGCATGCACAAGGATCCGGGTTTGAACCCAGCACCACATACACAACGAAGTGTTGGAGCAACGAAAGCCACATGAAAAACTAAATAAAATTGATTCTCTCCCTTTCACTGTCCCTCTTAAAAAAAAAAAAAAAAGATTAGCAAATGAATCCCTCTAATATGTAAGAATATGCTGAACTATTTATTAAAAAAAAAAGATTAGCAATAAACTGGCAGTCATTAGCTAGACTGAGTGGATACCACACTAAAGCATCAACTAAATCATTCACCTGGCAATTTTATTCTCAAACAGAAAGTTCTATAATACTATGAACTCATTAATTCAATTCTACCTGCTAATGGCTCTGAGTTACATAGACATACACGTTGTTCAACTATCCTTACCTGGTAGTGGTTTAGGAGGAGGCAACTTTGGATTACTACTTGGAGTATGAACACTGCATATCTTGATAAATCCAGCCATTAACATAATCAAGGCAATTCCCATGAGTAAAACTGCCCACCAATGAGCCTAGAAATACAAAGATTTTTCCTTTGAAAGAACTATCAAATATTTTTAGAATATAAAATATAGATTACATTTTAATTTTTAAAGAACATATGTTGGTTGGGACATACACGTATAACATATGCATGCACCTATATGCTGATTTATTATTTTAAAAAAGTTTAAAGGAGAAAACAAATCACCCAAGATTTCACCTCTTAGAGAAACCATTCAATCTTACTTTTTCCTTTCAGTTTCCTATGTATAAGTATGTTTGTTATACCCACAAACACAATGCGAAATGCAAAACTGGGTCACCTTGTACACAGTTTATACTGAATTTCCCCCAATTATTAAGTATATTCTGATTTAAATATTTCCTTGTGTTTTGTCTCTTAGTCTTATAAACTGCATTTTGTTTGCTTTTACAGTTTCGTGGCTTAGAAGGTATATAACTTGCTTTAAACTATACTAGTGGATATATTTTTATTTTTATTTTTTCTGATTTTATTTTTTATTTACTCAAAAAAGTTTTAAACATTAGAGGGAATTGTTACATATCATGAATACATAGATATTAACAAAGTAAGTTAAGCCCAATCCTAGTCAAGGATTTCCCTGCTTCGTATCTTGATAAATCCAGCCATTAACATCTCATGCCTCCTCTGTAATACCCCCATGTTACAGACAGAAATGAGAATACACATGTATATTAATTTTGAAATTTCTGAGTTTCTCTGCCTGCATGAATATCGTTTGGCTTCTCATGGGAGTCAAGTGTTCCCAGTCAAAGTGATACTCCCCTTTTCCCGCCCTTGTCTTCTATCCATCTTCCCTCCCCCCCTCCTCACCTTCATAGTTATGGTTCCCCCAGCTTCTGTGAAATTTCACCTTTGGTGAGTTTATTAATTAAACATAGCAAACTTTCATCCTATCTTAGGTTTTACTCTAGCTTCTATATATGAGACAAAACATTTGGCCCATAAGTCTCAATGTTTGGGATATTTCACTCAGCATGATTTTTTTTCCATTTCCATCCATTTATCTGTAAAAGCCATGATATCATTCTTTCTATTGCAGAGTAGAACTTCATTGTATATACAGACCACAATTTTGAAACCATTCATCCAATGAGGGGCATCTGGGTTGGTTCCATAGTTTAGCTATTGTAAACTGAGCTGCTATAAACATTGATGTAGCTGTGTCTCTGTAGTATGCCCATTCTAGCTCTTCTGGGATTTAAATAACCCAAGAGTGAGATAGCAGGGTTGTATGGTGATTACACCCCTACTTTTTTGAGGAGTCTCCACACTGCTTTCCAGAGTGATTGTACAAGTTTGCGGTCCCACCAGCAGTGTGCCAGTATTCCTTTCTCACCACAAC
Organism: Aplodontia rufa; assembly: GCA_004027875.1. NCBI lineage: Eukaryota > Metazoa > Chordata > Mammalia > Rodentia > Aplodontiidae > Aplodontia > Aplodontia rufa. The sequence goes on from PVKS010006090.1 coordinate 29,216, forward strand.
CTCCCACCAGCATCTATTATTGTTCGAATTCTTCATTTGTGCCATACTGACAGGAATGGGGTGGAATCTCAGTGAAGTTTTCATTTGCATTTCTCTGATTGCTAGTGATGTAGAACATTTTCTCATATATTTATTGGCTTTCTAGACTTCCTCTATTGAGAAATTTCTGCTTGGTTCCCTAGTCCATTTATTGACTGGATTATTTGTGGTTTTTCATATTAAGTTTTTTGAGTTCTTTGTATATTCTGGATATACAGAATATCCCCTGTTGGAGACACAGTAGGCAGATTTTCTCCCATTCTGTAGGTTGTCACTTGACATTCTTGACTAATTCTTCAGCTGTACAGAGCTTTTCAATTTAATGGCATCCCACTCATTGATTCTTGGCTTTAATTCTTGCATTATGGGAGTCTTATTAAGGAAGGAGTGCCTATACCCATGTGGTGGAGTATTGATCCTATTTTTTCTTCTAATAATTTTATAGTTGCTAGCTTAATTCCTAATCCTTCAATCCATTTCAATTTGATTTTTGTGCAGGGTGAGAGATAAGGATCTAATTTCAATTGTCTGCATTGTTTTGTCCAGCACCATTTGTTGAACAGGCTGACTTTCCTCCACGCTTTATTTTCATCCCCTTTGTCAAATATCAGATGGTTAAAGATTGTGGGTTTGTCTCAGAGTCTTCTATTCTATACCACTGGTCTTCATGTCTGTTTTGATACCAATACCATGCTGCTTTTGTTACTACAGCCCTATAGAATAATTTCAGGTCAAGTATTGTGACACCTCCTGTTTCATCTTTCTTGCTTAGTAATATTTTGGCTATTCTGGTTTTCTTGTTATTCCAAATAAATTTGAGAATTGCTTTTTCTGGAGAGGTCACACAGTGGAGGAGCACTTGCCTGGCATGTGTGAGAACGTAGTAGGTTCGATCCAAGTTACAACATCCACAACTAAGTGGAGAGAAAACAAAAACTAGATGAAAAAGTAAAAGTAGACTCTCTCTATTCTTTAAAAAAAATACTCTTTAGCTTGTGTAATTTTCTAATTATCAAAGACTGGAATTCTATGTCTTTTTAAGCCCCCTTCTTCATTTTAATATTTGTTTATTTGGTAGTACAAAGGATTGAACCTAGGGCCTCACACATGCTAGGCAAGCACTATACCACTGACCTATACCACCAGCCCCCCCCCCACTATCTTTCCATGTCACTTGGAATTTGAGACCCAGACTACTTTTATGAAGTTATTTTTATATATCTTAGTTTTATACATAGTTATCTTTTCTTCTTCCAATTCATTCATTCATTTAGGGATTAACTACCTTTCAATATGAGAAATGGAAGGACATACACAATATAGCAAACAAGTGAAATGTACCTAGTCTGAGAAGGAATTAAAAACTTCACTTCAGGGCTGAGCGGTGGCTCAGTGGTTTCGGCGCTTGCCAGGCAAGCACGAGTACCCGGGTTCAAACCCCAGCACCACATACACAACTAAGTGTTGGAGCAACTAAGGCCATGTGAAAAACTGAATAAAGTTGTTTCTCTCTTTCTCTGTCTCTCTCACTGTCCCTCTCTCTTTAAAAAAAAAAAAATCTTTAAAAAAAAACTTCACTTCAGCTATGTTAAACAAATCAATTAGTCAAAAATAAATAAATAAAATGAAAACTTTAGAAATTATTATTGGTAAATCTCATTTATAGAAAAATTACAAATAGTAAAACAATAAAAACTATAGAAAAATTACTACTTCCATTCTTAAAAATTTCTATCCAGTAATTCCAAGAATTTAATCTTCTTTTAATTTTAATTCTTTGAATTAAAAGAACACTTAAGGAAAGAGATAACAGATTAATTTCAGGAGGTGAGAGACCACATCTATAAAGAGATAGACATTCTGAAAAGAGATGTAGCAGAGCTCTTAGAATTGAAGAATACTATCAACCAAATCAAAAGCTCATTGGAAGATACTAATAACAGAGTAAGCTCAGTAGAAAATAGAACCTCAGCTCTCAAAGAATGAACATCAGATAATGAAGACCGGCTGACCAATGTTGAGTTGAAGGAGGACAGACAAGAAAAGAAACTTATTGTGCATGATCAGAAGTTACAAGTAGTATCGGACGAGATGAGAAGAATTCATCTGAGAGTAATTGGGATTGAAGAAAACACTGAAAAACAAACAAGGGGCATTAGGAATCTTCTAAGTGAAATTGCCAAGGAGAATTTTTCCCATATCAGAATTGATCCAGAAAATCAAATTCAGGATGCATACAGGACACCAAACAGACCTAACGAAATGTGAAATTCACTGAGACACATCATTTATAAAATGAATAACAGAGAAATCAAGGAAAGGATCCTAAAAGCAGCAAGGGACAAACACCAAATCACATTCAGAGGCAGATTAATTAGGATCACTATGGATTTCTCAGATCAGACAATAAAGTCCAGGAAAGCATGAAACAATATTTTTCAAAATTTGAAAGAAAATAATTTTCAGCTAAAGATAATATACCCAGCTTTAAATGTGATGGGGAAATTAAATACTTCAATGATAAATTCAAGCTAGCAAGGTACATGAACACAAAGCCCTGCACTACAGAAAACTCTCAAAGGACATTCTTCATTCAGAGGAACACAAAAACAACTTCAAAAACCCTTAAACAGAAGAAAGTCAATTATCACAAAACACACTAAAAGATATCCAAGATGGCGCAAAACACTGCAATAGTCACAATGCCAGAGACCCAGATTCCCATATCTATTCTAACACTGAGCATGAATGGACTCAATGTCCCAATCAAAAGACAGAGATTGGTTTACTGGATCAAAAGCCAAAATCCAACAACATGTTGCCTATAGGAGACACACCTCACAATCAAAAATAGACACAGACTGAAGGTGAAACATTGGCAAAATGTCTACCAGGCTTGTGGCCTGAAAAACCAAGCTGGAGTTGTGATCTTTATATTCGATAACATTAATTTTGACCAAGCACTAGTCAGAAAGGACAAAGGAGGTCACTATATCATAGTAAAAGGAACAATTCATCAAGAAGACATAACAATAGTTAACATTTATTCCCCCAATTATAACCCTCCCAAATATATGGAAAAAGTACTCAAGGACATTAAACCCCTTGTCAATCTCAACACAATAATACTGGGGAACTTTAATACTTCATTATCAACAATAGTCAGATCATCAAAGCAAAAAATCAACACAAAGATATCTCTAACCTAAACAATTCTATAAATCAACTGGACTTAACAGACATTTACAGAATATTCCATCCCAAATCAGCTGAGATTACCTTCTTCTCAGCAACTCATGGATCCTTCTCCAAAACAGACTACATCCTAGTCCACAAAGCTAATCTTAACAAATATAAAAAAGCTGATATTGTCCCTGCATCTTGTTAGACCACAATGATATGATCTTAGCAATTAACAAGGAAAACAGCAGAAACTACTCAAATACTTGGAAATTAAATAATACCCTCTTAAGCGAAGAATGGATAAAAGAGGTATTGAGAACAGAAATCAAGAAATTCTTGGAAACGAATGAGAATGATGAAACAACATATCAAAATCTCTGGGATAGTATGAATGTGTTCTTAACAGTTAAATTTATAGCACTGAGTATCTTCATCAAAAATCAGGAAACAGCTCAAATAAATAGTCTTATGCTCTAACTCACATCCCTACAAAAAGAGGAACAATCCAATTCCAAACTGAATAGAAGACTGGAAATAACTAAGATTAGAGCTAAAATCAACGAAACTGAGAGCAGAAAACAAAATTACAAATTATCAACAAAACAGAGTTGGTTCTTTGAAAAAATAAATAAGATCGACAGACCCCCTTGCCAACCTCACCAAAATGAAGAATGAACAAAAATCAACAAAAAAGATAAAAATGGAGATATCATCAGTGACTCAACCAAAATCCACAAGATTATCAAAACTTATTTTGAAAAATTATACTCTGCCAAGATTGATAATCTGGAAGATATGGACAAATATCTTGCCACTTACGACATTCCCAAATTAACACGGGAGGACATTGAAATTCTAAACCAACCAATCTCAGGTGGCAAAATCAAAACAGCTATCAAACAAAGGTCTTCCAAAAAAAGAAAAGCCCAGGGCCTGATGAATTTACAGTAGAATTCTACCAGACCTTTACAAAAGAATTAACACCAATCCTCTACAAGCTGTTCCATAAATTGAAAGAGTTGGAACCCTCCTAAACTCTCTTTATGAAGCAAATATAACCCTGACACCAAAACCCAACAAAGACACATCAAGAAAAGAAAACTATAGACCAATTTCCCTGATGAAATAGAAGCAAAAATCCTTAATAAAATTCTACCTATGTGGATCCAAAAACGCATCAAGAAGATAAGTACATCATGATCAAGTGGGCTTCTTTCCAGAAAAGCAGGGCTGGTTCAACATACACAAATCAATAAATGCAATTCACCACTTAAACAGAAGTAAAAATAAAAATCATATAATCATCCAATTGATGCAGAAAAATCCTTTGATAAAATTCAGCACCATTTATGCGCAAAACTCTGGAGAAGATAGGGATCAAAGGAAGATACTTTAATTTTGTAAGAGCCATTTATGACAGACCCATAGCCAACATTATACTTAATGGAGAAAGACTGAAAACATTTCCACTGAATTCAGGAACAAGACAAGGATGTCCACTTTCATCACTCTTATCCAATTTAGTCCTTGTAACCTTAGCCAGAGCTATCAGACAAGAGAAGGAAATCATAGGAAAAGATGAACTCAAGATTTCTCTAATTGCTGATGACATGATCCTATACCTAGAAGACCCAATAAGCTCGATCAGAAGACTTCTAGAGCCTATAAATGATTTTAGCAAAGTGGCTAGTTATAAGATTAACACTCATAAATCATTAGCTTTCCTATACTCCATCAACAATTCCACTGAAGAAGAAATCAGGAAGTCTGTCCCATTCACAATTACCTCAAAAAGAATAAAATACTTGGGTAACAATCTAACAAAGGATATAAAGGACCTCTACAATGAAAACTATCGAACATTAAAAAAAAAAAATTGCAGAAGACCTGAGTAGATGGAAAAACATTCTAGGTTCCTAGGCAGGATCAATATAATCAAAATAGCCATTCTACCCAAAGCCCTATACAGATTTAATGTAATCCCCATCAAGATACTAATGTCATTCTTCATGGATATAGAAAAAGCAATACTCAAATTTGTATGGAATAACAGAAGACCCAGAATAGCCAAAACATTACTAACCAAGAAAGAGGAAGGAGAAGGTGCCACAATTCCTGACCTGAAATTATACTATAGGGCTATAGTAACAAAAACAGTTTGGTATTGGTATGAAAACAGAAATGAGGACCAATGGAACAGAATAGAAGATACCAAGATGAGCCCTCAAATCTTTAACCATCTGATATTTGATAAAATGGACAAAAGCATAGTGTGGAAGGACAGCCCATTCAACAAATGGTGCTGGACAAACTGGACAGCCATATGCAGACATCTGAAATAGGATCCTTACCTCTCACCCTGCACAGAAATCAAATCAAAATGTTGCAAGGATCTGAAAATCAAACCAGCAACTATACAACTGCTTAAAGAAAAAATAGGATCAACACTGCATGACACAGGTGTCAACAAGGCCTTCCTTAACAAGACTCTCATAGTGCAAGAATTAAAGCCAAGAATAAATGAAAGGGATGCTATTAAACTAAAAAGCTTCTGCACAGATAAAGAATTAGTCAAGAGTGTCAAGAGAGAACCTACAGAATGCAAGAAAATCTTTGCCTGCTACACTTTGGACAGAGGGCTAATATCCAGAATATACAAAGAACTCAAAAAACTGAACAACAAAACCACAAATAATCCAATCAATGAATGGGCTATGGAACTAAATAGAAATTTCTCAAAGGAGGAACTCCAAAAAGCTCATAAATATATGAGAAAATGCTCTACATCACTAGCAATCAGAGAAATGCAAATAAAAACTTCACTGAGACTCCACCTCACTCCTATCAGAGTGGCAAAAATGAAGATGCTGGAGGAGTTGTGGGAAGAGAGGAACACTTTCACACTGTTGGCGGGACTGCAAGCTTGTACAGCCACTTTGGAAAGAAGTGTGGAGACTCCTCAAAAAACTAGAGCTGGAACTACTTTATGACCCAGCTATCCCACTCCTAGGTGTTTTCCCCAAAAGAGTTAGAATTGGCATTCTACAGAGATACATCTTCATCAATATTTATAGCAGCTCAATTTACTACAGCTAAACTATGGAACCAACTCAGATGTCCCTCACTAGACGAGTGGATTCAAAAACTGTGGTACATATATGCAGTGGAATTCTACTCTGTTATTATAGAGGACGATATCATGGCATTTGCAGCCAAATGGATGGATATGGAAAAAAATTATACTCAGTGAAATATCCCAAACTCAGAGACTCAAGGGCCGAATGTTTTCTCTCGTATGTGGAAACTAGAATATAATCGGAAACAGACTGGAAGTAGACTAAGCTAATAATAACCTCAACATGGGTGAATTTTTACACAAACGGGGGAACCTTGCCTATGATGCTGGGGAATGAAGGAAGGGGGGCAGGGAGGAGAGTGGAAATAAGAGAGATATCAAGGCAGTTGGAGGGAGGGAGTAAGGGGGTTATCAACCCAGTGGGGAACCTTCAACTTCCATGAGAAGCCCAAATAATATGGGTGTAAAGTAGCAGAAACATGGGATTGGGGGAACCCAAAAGGGAGAAACCATGAAATGGCATCAGCCTTGGCTTGCCCTGTCATTATGCATGTGATCATGATTATGTGGCAATGATTCTCTCCTCTATGCATGACTATGTTACAAATTAAAAAAAAAATTACAGGGCTGGAGCGGTGGCTCAGCGGTTTCGGCGCTTGCCTGGCAAGCACGAGGACCCGGGTTCAAACCCCAGCACCACGTACACAACTGAGTGTTGGAGCAACTGAGGCCATGTGAAAAACTAAATAAAGTTGTTTCTCTCTTTCTCTGCCTCTCTCACTGTCCCTCTCTCTTTAAAAAAAAAAAAAAAAAATTACAATTCAAAAATTAAGAGAGCATATACTAATATATATCATACAAAATATTTACAACTTTAAATCTTCACATTGGTTTATTACAGATTATTATAATACATAGTTACTGCTAATTATTTCCAGCAAAACTCCTATTTTAAAAGTTTTTCTATAATCTGGGGTCTTATAACAAATAGCCTACTACCTCTGCTATCTTTGCACCATTTACTTTACCCAGAAATGACGATGCTCAAAGTAAAATGAATTTTATGGCAAAATATCCCCAGGCACTTTTTCTGAAAATACTTCGGGAAATTTTTTCAGTAATTTGTTTCATTTTGAAAAATAATCTCAAAGTTACAGAAAAGCTCCAAGAAGAGTATATCAAGGTTTTTAAAATCTAGAAACGTCTGAGATTAAGTTGCGCATACTGTGGTACTGCCCCTAAACATATTAATACATAATTCCTACAACACAAGGGTGTTTCCAAGGTAACTAGAATACAATCAACAAAATCAGAAAATCAGTGCTAAGTCACCATTAACAATTAATCCTCAGACCCTATTCACATTTTGCCATTTGTTATAATACCATCTAGTTCCAAATCATGTGCTGTATTTAGCTGCCATGTAGTATCCTTCAATCTAGAAAGGTTCTAGTCTTGCTTTGACTTTTAAGACTTAACACTTTTGAATACTTCAGAGCAGTTATTTTGTATGGGACTATACCTCAGTTTGGGTTTGTCTGGTATTTATTATTATGTTCAGGTCATGCATCTTTGGTAAGAATAACACAGAAGTGATACTGTTCTTCTCACAGCATCCTATCAAACAACACTGGTCTGATTTTATTATTGATGATGTTAACGTGGTTACTTGATTAAGATGCTATCTGCCAATCTTTGTCACAGATATTTTTTTCCCCTCTTTTGTAACCAATAAGAATCTTGTAGGGCTGGAGTGGTGGCTCAGCTGTTACGGTGTTTGCGCTGCATGCATGAGTACGAAAGTTCAAACCCCAGCACCATGTATACAACAAAGTCTTGGAGCAACAAAGGCCACATGAAAAACTAAATAAAAATTGATTCTCTCTTTCTCTCTCTCACCATCCCTCTCTCTTAGGGAAAAAAAAAAGGATCTTGTAGGGATGTATTTGAAACTATGTAAATGTTGTGTTCTTGTTCAAACTTTCAATTTATTCATCAAAGGTTATTATTCAAATTTATTATTCATTAATCAAATTAATATATTATTTGTCAATATTATTTATTAATCAAATTAATCAATTATCAAACCTATTCATCAAAATTTCAAATTAGTTATTTATTATTACCTCATGCTTTAATGGGTCATAATCTCATGATCATTATGGTGTTTTTTAGACATGTTCCATCATTCTTAGAACACTTTCTTACTTTATTATGCATAATAAGCCCCCGATTTACCTTGTTCTTTAACTACTCCAGTCCTGGGATCAACCATTTCTCTATGAGCCCTGATTCCTTTTAGTCCTACTCCACAAGTAGACACTTGCCTCAACCCACTCACAAGCAATATCCCAGCACAGGTGCCCTTCTGCAAGGGAGTCCTCTCACCCTGCTTGCGCTGACATCCCACTCAAATGGTCTTCCCCAACTCATGGCCTCTCAACCTGTCCAACACTACAACTCCTCCCACCGGGCATGGATAGCCTACTGTGGCATGTGTGTGTGTGATCTTAAAAGCAACCTTAGAATGATTTGCACTTAAATGTGGTTTCTCCAGAGTCTGGTAATTCTCAGATCTCTACACAGGAGAGTTCCATAGCTACCTTCCTTCTTTTCATTTTCATTCTGATTCTGCAACCGGTGAAAAATGTCCCATGTTTGTCCCTCTTATTATACATTATTGCAGGGACTGCAAACTCAAATGTCTCTTCAAAGCAGGAGAAGTCTAATGCAATTTGGTCTTTCTGTTGAAAGATCTGATTTTTTTTCAAGAGAAACCACAGATTTGAATTTTTCATGTGAAATCTATTTTTAAATGTGGCAAATCATTCAAAATTTCCAAAAACAATGTGTAGACTCTATAAAACATGTTATTGACAGGACTGAATTTAGTTTGGAAACTATTTCTTATACCCTGAGATCGACAGACTGTTTTCTAAAATTTTCTTTTGTTTCCTATAGAAAATAATTTTCAGAGCTCTATTCTCCTAGCTAGTCTTTAGGATGATATTCCTTTTCCCTTATTTTTTAAGATTTCCATGGACTCCTATTTTCTTTTTCTCTTTTTATTAAATAGTGAATCTATTTATCAAAAGGCAAGGTATAAGACTGTCCTCAGTATGCACCCATTCTGAGCAATGCAGGAAATTTAGCATCTCTGGCCCCTATCTATTACATGCCAGTAGAGCCCCCTCAGTCATGCTGATAACTACTGTACATCTCCAAATACTGTCTGAGGAAGCAGTATTTCCTGCAATGTGATCTAATACTGAATTGCAAAGGTACAACGGTCTTGCTACTACCTTCAGATTGATGGCTACTTCTGATATACAGAGGCTTCCATCCCTATGTTTATCATTCTAATACGGGTCCTTCCTCCTCTTCTTCCTGATCACAAACATCCTCCTGATGGCCATCAGGGCTATAACTAGAAAAATATGGAATTACTATGTCATTCCTTTATGTAAAATTCTTCTCCAAAAGCTTCCTACCAAAGATTTTCAAGATAGACCATTAAGTGAGAAAGAGAAAAAAATCTAAAATAAAACCTGAGTACACAATAAAGTATGTGATATGATTCCATTACTTTTTCTTAAGTATATACTTTCTTTAAAAAAAAAAAAAGAGGGAGAGAAGAGAGAAGTGTGTGTGTGTGTGTGTGTGTGTGTGTGTGTATATGAGAGAGAGAGAGAGAGAGAGAGAATATCAACTTTATTTTTTCATCTGGTCTTTGTTTCTCCAATACTTAGTTGTATATGTGGTGCTGGGGTTTGAACCTGGGTCCTTATGCATGCCAGGCAAGTGCTCCAAACGATGAACTTAAGGGCTCCAGCCCTTAAGTATTATTTTTATAGCAATACAGACTGTTTCTAAAGAACATACATCTTGGAGAGTGTAGGAGTTCAGAGTAAAAAGAATGGCCAATTAAGAAATATATGTCAATTAAGAAATAATAATCAAACTTTGAAATTTGGAAAAAAAGTTCTTAGTTTGGAAAATCTACATTTCTATAACTTTGTCCATGTGCTCTCTTTCCATAAATTATCTCTATACCCTCTGCTAGTACTGGTCCTTCAGGGCTTAGCTCTAGGATCACCTTCTTAAAAAGAAGACTGCCCTAGGGAAGGGGCTGGGATTCAGTGGCAGAGCACTTGCCTAGCATGCTTGAGGCCTTGGGTTCCATCCTCAGTAACCCCCAACTCCCTTATATAGGATATCCCCAATAGGGGTTCCTGTTTTCTATGAAAACAGCAGACAGAACTGAAAATCTGTTTCTAAGTATCCATCTTCTCTATCCCAAACTGGATTATGTGTTCCTTGAATTTTTATTCTTCCACCTCAGTACCTAGTCCCCAAAAAAGGTGATGGGGAACCCTACTGGACTAGTTATTATAGGTTAATTCTAAATTCTGACCTCAAAATACTTCTAATGGCCCATTTATTATTTCTAGTTTGTCTAACAGAAAAATAATGTGGCAAAGATCTTATACAGATACAAGATAGAAATTTTTTTGAAATTTCTTATACTAGACTTTTCATACTTATACAGTCTGAAATAGAGTCATGCAAGCAGTGTGGCAGTAAAGAGTCACAGTCTGGGGAGAGGGGGAAGGGCAAGACTTAATGGTAGTTGAAAACAAAGGTCAAAAGGACCTAGTTCCAGGTCAGATAAACAGATATTTACTGAAACATGGCACTTGGGCACTTGAGAACTTCTAGTTCCATCAAGCGAATGCTCCCAGCCCTCCTCCAAATTTTTCCAGGTAACTAGATATCTCAGAAGCCCAACGTTTGAGAGATTTTAGTGGCAATAAGAGCAACTTTTCAAAACTTAGTGTCTGGGGCTGGAATGGTGGCTCAGCAGTTACGGCGCTTGCCTTGCATGCGTGAGTACGCAGGTTCAAACCCCAGCACCACGTACACAATGAGGTGTCCGAGCAATAAAGTCCATGAAAACTAAATAAAATTGATTTTGTCTCTCTCTCTCTCACTGTCCCTCTCTCTTTAAAGAAAAAAAAAAAACTTAATGTCTGGAGAAACAAAACATGGCAGTGAATAGAAGATAACAAGAGAAATTAAACAAAACCAGTAAGTATTTGAGAGCATATTAACTATGGCCACCCTTGATAAAGTTTTTTATCTTGTTTTGTTTTTCATTTTAATGGCTCATTTAAAAGAAAAGTATCAGAGTGAGTTAAGTTACATGTTTTTATCTTTTACATACTATAAAATTAGGGGGAAGACATCAACTAGATTACTAAATGCAAATATGTTTTATCTCAAAACAAAAGACCACAATTTGTCCACTCATTAATCTGAAAGAAAGGAGAATTGTTATTTTTCTCAACAAATATGATGAGTGCTAATTGTGTGGGAGGCTGTCATCTGTGAGGAGTACTAAGGTAAACTTAAAAGACAAAAAGAAGGAATTCAAAAAGTTTTAAAAAATGACCTAGAAGTTAACAAGTAGGAGAAAATAATTCTACAGAAGAAACAGACAGATGTTGTTCAATATAGTCATTTCCATAAAGCTAATGACAAGTAAAAGGTAAAACTTTACTGTCTAATTTATGATGCACTAATTAGAACAGTATTTAATAATCTCAATAAACAAAAGGACCTGTAAAGTAATAAAATAATTAAATAGGTCATCAGCTCATAAAAGTGTTTGGGGAGAGGGACAGAGAGCTTATTTTCTGTCCTTTAAAGGATACTATAATCTGAACTTCGCCCAAATATTCTTCTGCTGTCCTTGAAAACCCCCATCCCCAACCACCAAAAATATGCCAAACAGAAAGCAAATGGTTACTAAACTTTTGGTTGTTTTAAGCTCAGCCAGAAAAAGCAGGATAAAATATCATGGAGGGACACATGAAAACAGTGCAGTTTCAAAGTTAAGAAAACATGCACACTTTTTATTTTCTCCTAAATTATGACACTTGAAAAAACTAACTCATTCATCTAAGCAAATGTATACTGCTGAATCTTTACCATTTGCTAAATAAACCAAATGACAACATCATATCTCTACTGTAAAAGCTTCAGAAGTGATATGTATGTGTCCTCTTTCTTTAGGAAGTAAAGGACTCTAGAGGACTATGATCACCTTCTATTTTATTAAATTAATGCTACCTCAAATAACTTCTAAGGATATTGAAGGTTTTGAAAGCTTTAAATGAATAAAGGTTTCTGGGGGCTGGTAAGTTTGGAAAATGAAGTAAAAATGATAAATATATGATAGGACTTCTGTCAATCTTCTCCCAAGACTCCTAGAGAACTAGAGCATACAGTATTTTCCAGACACATTTGAGAATCCGTACAGGATCTTGTGATCTGTGAAGAATTTGGGAAACAGTGCTCTAAATCCTTCATTCATAAAGTTTACCAGATATTTACTTCTTAGATGCATAAAATTAGACCACAATATGAGAGAAGTTAATTCGAAACTAAGAAAATGCTGGATACATAAAAAGAAAAAAAAATACAAAAATGGCAAGCAATAAAAGGGAAGGGAGCACACAAAGATATATTTGGAAAAAAGCGGTAAAAGATGGTTTTCTACAATGTTAAGCCTAATACAAACGATGTGGAAAATGAACAAACTATGGAACAAACTGAAAAAGAACTAGTAATGCCCTCAACTCCCACTTAAAGATAAGGAAAGAATGACATCCAGTCTCAACAGATTTATTGATAAATGATCTCAAATTTATCAAGACCTAGATGACTCCTTAATAATCTACAGGATGTTTATTATTATATCCTAGTCAGTCACACAGTAGGTACCCAGCAAATATATTGAATGCAGTTTTGAAAACTTAAATGTGGTTATAAACAATAACTCTTGCTCAGAAAAGAAAGTATCATTTTCACGGCAAGTCATGAAGTATAGAACTGTTAAAGTCCTACTCTATGCTGCGTGAGGAGAAAAGCTTTACTATCAGTAGTACAGAGAAAGGATATAAAAAGCCAGCAGGTACCACTGGAAAAGAAAGTTAGGAAAACTAACCCCTCACCTCCTTCACAGCTTCTTACACCAGGGCATCCTAACTGCCAACATTATTAACTATAAGAACCCTTCCCTGACATGGTGAAAGGTCAAAGCATGAGCTATTAATGTTATAAAATAAACTCTGCAATGCAAATGAACTCTGCACATAGACAAATAACTGAAAAAGAACCAGATCTTTGTTGTCTTTTTGTATGATCTGCTCAATGCCCACAAATGCATTAGCATCCTAAGGTACTCCTAATACATGATGGGCTATGCCATTTGAAAGAGTGGCATACAATAAAAAATTAAAGCATGTTATTCCAAACTTATTTAAATCAAACCTGTATAAACCTGGAAAAGTTATTAATAAGTTCCAGACACAAGAAAAGGTTTCATTAAATCTACCAACTTAAAATATGAAAAAAGGTCTTAAAATACTTAAAAGATCATACCTATTAACTTTTTTGAAAGTGAGAACAAGCATGTCTTTAAAATTCTAAAAAATCCAATGAGTCAAAATTAGAGATAATGGAGTAAAGTAAAAAACTATTATGCCTGAGCCAGGTCAATGGTGCGCCTGTAGTTCCAACTGCTCAGGAGGCTGAAGCAGAAGAATCTCTTAAGCCCAGGACTTTGAGACTGTCCTGGGTAACACAGTGAGAGATCCCCATCTCAAAGGGGAGGGGGAAAAAAAGCTCAGATGACATATTACAGTACCTAGAAAATCTAAAACATCTACTTAGTAGAATGTGATTATAACAGTTCCATTAACAGATTTCTTTTTTGGTATACATTGTCCTCTAAAGTAGACAAGTATATCAAATCTCAAATTATTAGAAATAATCAGAAAAGAGAAAAACATAACTAGATCTGACTTGAAAACAGGGAAGTAAAGGGCCAAAAAATTTTAGTTAGTTGAAGTCAGAGAATTGATAAATGCCAGGCTGGAGTGGTGGCTCAGCGGTTGGAGCACTTGCCTTGGAATGAGTGAGAACCCAGATTTGAACCCCAGGACCACATACACAACTGTCAAACAAACAAAGGTCAGATGAAAATAAATAAAATTGATTCTTTCTTTCTCTTGAAAAAAAAAAATGATAAATGCCAGAAAGATGATCTGAATCTATCCGTATGTGATTCCCAAGCCTGTACTCTTTTCACTCTTCTATGGTGCCAGGAAGGACCTTTGGCTTAACAGTTATTTATGGAACATCTATTATGCAACAATCACAAAAATATAAAAATGAGTAATATTATGTTTTAAGGAGACTTAAAGCAACTCTCCACTTACTTGATTTAAAACATGGCCTCCTAAATTCAAAACAAATGATCCTTCCATTAGTCATTACATATTTAAACATCACATATTTTAACATGCAAAGTATTATTCTTCTCATGGGTAATAACCACCCTTTCAATGCTTAAAGTAACTATAATCTTTTTATTGTAGAGCATCATCAGAAGAGTAACAAAAGGGGCTGACATCCCACATAGACAACATCTTTTCGGGCATCCTTAGTCTTTAGTGCATGCACAGACACACATCACAAAATTTAAAAATTAATCTGAGACAGGAGGATCTGAATTTTAAGTCAAAGTACATTCAATTCACATACAGTACATTCTCATATATAGTGCAAATTTTCCACAGAAATTTTAATGTAATCACTTAGCTATGAACATTTAAGTGATCTGATCTAGTCATTCTCATCAATCTTTTAAGAAAATTCCAAGTAATTCAATATTTGTACAATTTGGAGAAATGTGGTATTAAATATTAAATATAGGTCAGTGGATTAATGCTGGATGAATATCCATAATTATTAACATATCTGCAAAAGCCTCTGTATCTGATCTTATCCTGTTCAATATTTCCTATCACCAAGAAAATAAACACCCAGAAGTTATATTGAAAGATCAGTAGGAAAAAAACTTCAGAAAATCACCAATTTTTTCTCATCACTCCTGTTCAGCAAAGTAGAACCCACAGCTGGCTATCTATACAAATAGGAAAGAAGTGATTTTCTTATAATACTGGTGACCTCTGACCAAGTAAAATTAAGATCAAACCATTTTAAGTTAAGGTTTCTTTATAGACAAAAATACTAAACTTACCACAATCCATTCAGCAATGTTTTCATAAAGCTCTGGACTAAAAATTGCTTTTTTAAGCCTAGCTAGAGGACCATCAGCATCTACTAATCTGCACCGCATGAAAACATCACAGTAGCCTCTAAAATCATTGCAAGGGGATCCAGGTTGCAGAGTGATGGTTCGACCATTGAATTGCTTGTTCCACTGTATAGACCCTGTGCTGGCACAAGTTGATGGCTCCACTAGAAAAGAAGTGCCAAATGTAAGTTAAAGAACAGATTACTTAATGGGCCAGTTAGGGGGAAAAAAGGAAAGAAGAAACTGCCTAAAACCATTACCATGACATACTAAATAGACCCTAACCAGTTCAGCTGGGTAACATCATTAATAATTCACCTTAATGCTTCAATAAAAACAACTAACCAACAAGTCTTTACTTATGTCTACAATTAATCTAAAACCTAACCATGTTTATATCAATTATTGCCATAAAACTAGTCATTTTTGTCTAGTATATTATTTAAAAGCTTTGTAGGAAAGATGGGTGCAGTAGTGTACACCATAATCCCAGCAACTCAGGAGGCTGAGGCAGGAGAATCTCACGTTCAAGACCATCTTTAGCAATTTATCGAGACCCTTAGCAACTTAGCAAGATCATCTCAAAACCAAAAACTGCTGTGGATGGAGTTCAGTGTGTAAAGCGCCATGGGTTTGATCTCTGGAACCAAATAATTAAGAAAAAAAATAAAAACACTGCAGAGAATATAATGCTAGAGACATAAAGCTATGTAATATTTAAATTTTTCTCAAGATGACAGATTTAGCTGGGAGCTATCTGTCCCAAATTATGTCAAAGTTTAGCACTTAAAATTTAAGAAAAATATATATAATGGCTTTTGAAGCAGATTTTATACTCTTGGACCTTAAAAGCCTTACTTTTCTTCATACAGCAGACATGGCATAATTCCTTATCATCTTTACCATCAGAACTGGCACAAGTACATTCCTCCAAGCCATGTTTCTCACAGATGGAACCTGCACATTGCTGGAATAAAAGACAAATTATTTAAACCTTATTTAGTAAAATGTGTTTATACTAATAGGCAGTTATAAGCTTCCAATGTCAAAATAATTAAGTACAAATACAAGTTAAAAACAAGCATAGAGGGGCTAGAGCAATGGTTACAGCACTTGCCTGTCATGCATGAGTACTGGAGTTCAAACCCCAGCACCACCTACACAACAAAGTGTCAGAGGAATGAAAATCACACAAAAAACTAAATAAAAAATTGCTTCTCTCTCTTTCTCTCTGTCTCTCATTGTCCCTCTCTCTCTTTAAAAAACAAAACAAAAAAACAAGCATAGAGCTAGGGATGTGGCTCTGTGGTAAAGCACTTGCCCTAGCATGTACAAAATCCTATGTTTCATTCCCAGCACACCCAAACCCTGCCATGGGGCCCACACAGCTCTCACAAACACATCTGAAACAGAGTAAATGCAAGTAAGACAGTAAATCTTCCAAAGCATTGTCAACATCAACAAACTCCCAACTAAATTGAAGCAGAAAAAGATTAGCATTAATTTTTATGTGGGTTATTATAGCTCCTCTACAATTAGAGAATTAGGATACAACATTTAGCTATGAAAGCTTTTAAAACTTCATATTCAGGGAAAATGACCAGAAGAGTACTTTTATTTTGGCTATTAAAATATGAATTTATAAAATTTGAAAGCAATATACACAAAGTCAAATGCCCAGCTGTATGACAAAATTTCTTCAGGGAATACCAAACACTTATCATCATTGGAAATACGAAGACAAATCAGTAGTTAACTGAATGCCACTACATACTCATACCATATAAAATATTCATGACTTTGCCAGGGAAGAGCTACAGATGTTGCTGAGAGTCAAAGACTAATTGCTTTATATAGCTTAAAGTGTCAACAAATATTCTGAAAAAGTAGTTTCTATAAAGTTAAATATAAAAACATAAAATCAAATGCTTACCCCATTAATGCACACTTGGGTATGCCTATTACAGTCTGTGAAATTTGGTTTAGGATCAGATGCTGGGCACAGAGCTGTGCCACCATTACATATCCCCTCTTTTGCACAGTCTGAATCATCCCGACACTTCTCAGACTTTGACTTGAATACACACTGCGCTGTACAACAAGGACCTTGACTTGGACTAGAAGAAATATTAAGTGATTAAAAAAGAGAATCATTAGGTATTTTCTGTATACTTAGAAATGGTTTGTATTTTTAAATCATAAATCTCATCATTTATATGGTAAGAATGCTACTGCTACGAATACTCAAAACAGGAAGCTACTATATTTGAACATTTTAATAGTGTAGAAAAGTAATTAGGCATCTGATTTTTCAGTCAAAATATACTATATTCATATTCCTACTCCATTGCCTTCTGTGATATGTTATAATGGAAAATGGATTTAATATTAGGCAACCTATCAGTATTTTCATAATTACATTATATATTAATTAATTTATTAGTTTTGTCATTTTTATGTTAAAATCAAAATAGGATACATACACCAGTCATTTAAAAAGTACTATACAAATTATATTCTATTGCATATAAACTATCACTACTGAAGTAATTTGATAAGGCACAAAAGTATATATAAACACTTAAAATTCTAAAAATATGGTAGATGGTCATATTTTTAACATTAGCAACTAAATAATATGCATTCTATTGAGCATCCCTTTTAAGTTCTTTTTTAACAAAAAATATAAGTAGTTCAATAGTTCAAAATTGCCATTCTGGAAAAATAAATAAAATGTAACAACAAATAAAGTCATAGTTACAAAACTATATATGCATCTCTTGATCTCTGTTTTATATCTATCAAAACTGCTTTAACTTTAATGGTACATTAACATTACTAGAATTAGCAAAGTACCTGCAATGTTTTCCAGGTTTTAGTTTGCATTTCTTCCCCTCTGGTTGGTTTGCATCAAAGCAGCACTCATCTTTACATTGATCACTATAGCCACAATCACATTCTTCACCTTGTTCTACCATTCCATTTCCACATATAGGTTGGCCAGATTCTGAGGAAAACAAACAAGTAAAGGTAAGCACTATTTGCAAACATTAATTTTATTTCAAATTAATTTTTTTAAAGAGATAGGGACAGTGAAAGAGACAGAATCAATTTCATTTAATTTTTCATATGGCTTCTGTTGCTCTGACACTTTCCTGAGGATGTGGTGCTAGGATTCAAGCCTGTGTCCTCGCGCATGCCAGGCAAGCACCGTAACCACTGAGCCACCGCTCCAGCTCCACAATCAATCATTTTTAAAAATTATATATTAGATTTGCTTCTCAGCTAGACCAGACTCCTTAAGGGAAGAAACATGTATTATTTATATCTTTTATATTTCCATACAGTCTAATAGTACTGGTCTAGATCTTGGTTAATTAACATTAGACAGTCTGGTTTAAGTATAGTGAGTAATTATAGAAAAATTCTTCAAATCTCTTATAAAGTACATTTTTTTTTTGTCAAGGGGATTTAAAATTGGAATAGTGAGTTTGATCCCTACTAGTTTCTAATATGCTAAAAAACATATACCCCAATAGGAGCAAACCAGAATAAACCCAGAATCTCCTAGGTCTAAAATCTTGTGCTGTTTTCTTTCTACTAGACCAAATAAAAAATGTCACAGTACAGACTTTAAAACAGAAACTGAATAAGAAGGGAGCACATCTCAAGTACAAGAATCCCAAATATGGTACACTGGAATAAAAATATTCTAAAAAGATTGACTACATTTAGAAAGTTCATTCTTATCTGTAACCACATCAACCATTAAAGAAAACTATAGAGGTCAACTGTAGAGGTCACTGAAATTCCATCCTTCTGCTTCATTTTATGTCATCTGTTTTATTCTCTAAAACTAGAAAGATGCACCTGTACCTAACAGTAAGTAATAATGATTTTTTCAAGTCTATAATAGTTTTATAATTCCTATGATATACAATTTAGGAGAAAAGGAAAAATGATGGTCAGAAAATGGATGCAATATTTGTTACACACAATTTTAATCTCATGTAGAACTATTATTTCAAATTAGTTATTGCAAAAAGTAGCTGGGTGTGGTGGTGTGCTTCTGTTAATCCCAGCAACTCTGGAGAACGAGGCAAGAGGATTCCAAATTCCAGGGCAGCCTCAGCAATTTAGAGAGACCTTGCCTCAAAATTAAAAAAGTAAAAGGGCAGGGAATGTAGCTCAGTGGTACAGTGCCCCTGGATTCAATCCCCAGTACCATAAAAATAATAAATACACAAATAAAAGGCAAAAATTATAGTAGGTACACATTTCACTGTAACTTAGAAATTAATTTCTTTCTCATAATCTCTACAAAGCAATATGTTCATTTTTAAAAAACAACTTCAACAAGAAAGTTTACCAAAGACTTTATTTACAAAATGAAGCACCATCTACACAGTACTTCTACATTAAAAAGCAAGAGAAAAACAGCCACTGACAACAGTACCAAAAATGGTACCATCAATGTAATTCACTCTATCCTTTTAAAAGAAGGCGGCTTTAAAAGAAAAGGCTACAGACTCTCTAAAATACAGGATGAAAAGACAAGCTTCAGACTTGGAGAAAGTATTTATAAACCAATATCTGACAAATAACCAGTATCCAAACTATATAAAGAGACCTCAAAGTTCACACTGGGGATGTAGCTTAATGGTAGAGTTTTTACCTAGCATGTATGAGGTTCTGGATTCGATCCTCAATATAAAAGAGAGACGGAGAGAGAGAAGGTGGGGAGAAGTAAAGGAAATCTCAAAATTCAACAGGAAAAAAATCCCATTAGAAATGACTAAAAAACAGGAGCTAGAGAGGTGGCTCGGCAGTTATAGCACTTGCCTGGCATGTGCAAGTACTCGAGTTCAAACCCCAGCACCACGTACACAACGAAGTGTCCGAGGAATAAAAGTCACATGAAAAACTAAATAAAAATTGCTTCTTTCTCTCTCACTATACCAAAAAAACATTAATAGGCATTTCACCCAAGAAGATAGATTGCAAACAAGCTCATGAGAAGATGTTCAACGTCATTAGTTATCATACAAATACAAACTACAAACATGAATATCCCTACACTCCTATCAGAAGGGTCCAAATAAAAAAGCGAAAACACTGCTCCAGCAAAGATGAAGACAAACGGGATCGTTCATACATGGCTGGTGAGAACACGAAACACTGCAGGCACCCTGGACAACAATTTGGTAGTTTTGTACAAAACAAAACAAGCAATTACTATATGGATTTGGAGCATTTATCCCAAAGGAAAAAACAAAGCTAATGTTCATACATGAATGTTTGCAGCTGCTTTATTTGTAAGAGCCAAACACTGGAAATAGTCCAGATATCTTTGACAGGTGAATATTTAAACAAACTGTTATATACATACCATGAAATGCTACTTAGAATAGAAAGGAATGAACCATTGCTACAAAGTATGTAGTTATTTACTGTATGAGGGATTAAATCTAGGTGGCCTTTACCACTGAGCTACCTCCCCAACCCTTAGGGGTCTAAGTTGTTGACGCTGGTCTTGAATTTATAATCCTCCTGCCTTAGCCTTTCAAACTTCTGGTATTACAGGTATATACTACACCTGGCTACAAACAATTTAGATGAATCTCAGGAAACCGTGCTCAGTGTGGGTGTGGGAAAGAGCAATCCCAAAAGGTTACGTGCTATATGATTCCATTTATATAATATTTTTGAAGTGACAAAATTTTAGAAATGGAGAAGGGGTTAGTGGGATAGAGGAGTGAATAGCAGGACATGTGCTTATAAATGGGCTGATGAAACTATCATTTCAACATCAACTGCTGTGGTGGTATATTTAAATAAACAAATGTGCTAGAACTGAACAGAATTCAACACAGACAGAAATGAGGATAAAAGATACTGGAAAAATCAGAATAAGATCTATGGATTGCATATATCAATGACAATCTCATGATTGTGATATCATACTAGTTTTATGAGATATTACCAGTAGGCAAAATGGGTGAAGGATACAGAGAATCTACAACCTCTCATAGCCTTATATGAATTTATACTTATCTCAATGAAATGTTCCATTACAAACAAAAGGCTAGGCTTAATCTGGGAATCATCCTCAATTCTTATTTAGCCCCTTTTTGAGTGCTCTTTGTGTTCTGTGTTTGTCCTTAACTAATGTATAATCTTGTGAAAAAGAACAAGGACACACAAACTTTAAGACAAAATAGAGTATTTAGAATACGTTAAATGTCACAAGAGAGGCATAACAGACTAATGAAAAATCAAAATGTGGTATGTCCAAACAATGGAAAATTATTCACCAACAAATAGTAATGGAGTTCTAATATATAACATTGAGCAAAACCTGCAAATATTATGCTAGATAAAATGAAATACAAAAGAACAAATATAGTATAATCCTACTTGTATATAAGGTACCTAGAATGGCTAATTCGTAGAGACAGAATGTAGATTAGAGGTTACCAGGGACTGAAAGGAGAAAGAAGCAGGAGTTACTGCTTAATGGATAAGGAATTCTGTGGATTAGAAACAATTTGGAGGCCAAAAGTGGTGGTGCATGTCTGCAATCCCAGCAATTTGGGAGGCTGAGATAGGAGGACTACAAATTCTAAGCCAACCTCAGCAATTTAGCGAGGTCCTTAGCAACTCAGTAAGATCCTGTCTCAAAATAAAAAATAAAAACGACTGGAGATGTAACTCAACGACAAAGGACCTCTAGATTCTATCCCCAGTATAAAAAACAAAACAAAACAAACAAAAAAAAAAAACAATTTGGAAGAAGACAATTGTGATGTCTGCACAACACTATGAATTGTAAACTTAAAGTTGGTCAAAATGGCAAATTTTATGTTATATATATATTTTACTACAATAAGGGGAGAAAAAAATTTCATTGCAGCTTTATTTGTGTTAGCCCAAACTCAAATAGTACAGGTATTCATCAACAGAAGAGTGGATGAAAAAACTGGGATACATCCATACAATGTAACACTGCTCAGGAACAAAAATTAAACAATTAGTGATGAATCTCAAAATATTATACTGAATTAAAAGTAGTCTTCCACAAAAGGATATAAACTATACGATTCCATTTATTGGAAATTTTCAAAGAGGCAAAACCAATCAATAGTGAAATAAATCAGCCAGTAGTTTTCTCTGAGAGTGTGCTGGGGACAGAGATTGATTGGGACAGGGCATAAAAGAGCTTTTGGGGGTGACAGAAATCTTGACAGCTGTTTAGTTTACATAGGTAAATATATTTATCAAAATTCATCAAATGGTACACTTAAGATTTCTGTGTTTTACTTCCATAAAAATAAAAAAGAACTATAAATAATATTAAACTCTAATGATATACAGATTTAAGTGTGAAATAAAGTATTCTGATGTCTACAAATTATTTTAAATTGCCAACAAAAAACACAAGATGAGGGATGGATAGATTAATAAGCATATGATAAAACAAATATAATCAAGTGTTAATAGTTGTAAAACATAGGTGGTGAATAAATGGGTGCTGTGTAACTCTTTCATTTTCTAAATGTTTGAAAATGCTGACAATAAAATGTTGGGAAAATATACATACCAACAAAACAGTTGTTTCTCTTCTTCTCAAGAACTTGGCTTATATTTCTAATGCTACAGAGTGAGAATTTATTGTTGTTAAGTTTGTCCCCAGATGTTGCTCTTGCATACATGATGTAATTGCCATTTTCTTTCTGTCCTAAATTCTTAGATTCTCCTGGTGTACATTCTGTTCCAGAATCATGCTGTCAAACAGAATACAGAGTTATATAAACAGAAAGTAAAATAGGTTTTCAGGTCATCTGATTAAATGTAATTTCCGCATCAGAAGAAAAATGGAAACTGTGAACTCTCCTTTAGGAAGGATCTTACAAGTGCTTAACACTGAGTAGGAAAACAATTTACTCTGTTGGGGATCACTATCTTAGAAGAGAAGCAATCTCAGAAGTTTAGCCACAACAATTGATAGCTTTGTAAATAGGAACTAGAATTGAGAACAAACTGTCATTAAAAAAAAAACCTATTAAAAATACACTCATCTACTTCTAAAACTAGTAACAGTAATATAAACTACTTTAAAATTATTATATATTAAAATATATGCTAAAATCACACGTTATGAGAGGTAGGGAAACAACAGACCGGCATAGAGCTAAGTATATACAACAGGAATCTAAGACAGTCAACTCATTAAACAGTACCTAAGAAAGATAAGTAAAAATGCTGACTCAGGATAGAAACATAATGCTCCATTTCAAAATGAAATGAAGAAAACTGAATGTATAAGTCAAAATACTGCTTTGCAGAATAAACAGGAAATAGAAGTCTGTGTATATGTACATTAGTGTTTTTTGGTTTTGGTAAATTCAGTCAAAGTATCAGATATACAGAAAACTACGAAAGCACAGCTCCCTGAATTTTCACAAAGTAAACACATTTATGTGACCAGCACTGAGATTGAGCAACAACAATAAAACACTATTAGATCCCAGCAGCTCCTTCCCTCCTAAGGATACGGCATTCAAACAAGCAAACCTCTCACAATGCTCCTTAAATAATTTAGATCATATGAAAAGAGGCAAAGCCCATTAGGCACTAGAATCACAGTTTAATTTAATTAAAATCTTTTGAGTAACAACACCCCTATTCTCTAGAAACAAACAGACCGCTCAAGGGAGCCCATTTAAGTCACTTTCATTTTCTACTCCCCAATCTGAGGTAACAATTAAAAATATGACTTCTACTATCATCTTTTTTTTTTTTTTTAAGAGGAACAGTGAGATAGAAAGAGAGAATCAATTTCATTTGGTTTTTCATGTGGCTTTCATTGCTCCAACACTTCATTGTGCACGTGGTGCTGGGGTTTGAACTCAGGTACTTGCGTATGCCAGGCAGGTGCTGGAAGAGCTGAGCCACACCGCTCCAGCCCATCTTTCCTGATACCTGTTGCTTTTCTCCTGAACCAAGATCAGCTTTTAACAACTCTTTGCTATTCTCTAATATTATCTTGCTTTATGATTTCATTCTGTAGAATTCAATTTGTTCTCTGATAAGGTATGGCATTAGCACTAATCTCACCATTAGAATTTTAGAAAGAAAAAAAATTCCAACACTATAACTCTTGATGTCACTGCAATCTATAATAAAATCAAGAACATGTACAAAATAATAGGGTGCAATTAATCATGGTAAAATCATTAAAAGTAGTCTGGTATAAGAGGAAAAGACAGCAAGGCAGGCAAACAATAAGAACCACTTTATCCATTAAACATAGTGCATAATATAACATTAATGTACTAAAGACAACTCACTGGCAGCTGGGCAAGGAAAAGATTACATGTGAAGTGAAAGGGAATGGTCTAGATTCCCTACTCCAAAGGTGGTCCTCAAACTAGCTACAACAGCATGACCTGGCAATGTGTTAAAAATACAGTAATTCAGGTCCCACCAGAGACATACTGAAATAAATCTGTTTTTTTGAGATCCTCAGATAATTTATATACACATCAAAATCTGAGAGTTCCTGGACTAGAGAAAAAAAAAGGAGATGAAAAAGTACTGCATATCCTCTATAAGGCCTGGAACCAAGGGAGCTAGTGGAGAAGGGAGGACACTGATTTATCTGTACCTGAAAATACAAATTATTCACAAACAACAGTTCTTTGCTCATCTTAAGCACTCTTTTATTAATCTCTCAATTTCTGACTGAGACGAAGAAGAGAAAGGGCAACTTTGTGAGATAACCCTTACATTCTATAATCTTGGAGAAATTAGAGCAGTGCATTTAGACATTTTAGTCTATAAATATAACATTTACTTATTTTTTTTATTTATTCACTTATTTTGGTGCTGGCGATTCAACCCAGGACCTCGTATACACTAAGCATGTGCTTTACCACTGAACTACACTCCTAGTCTCAAGAAATTACTTTTGAAATAATAAAAATTTCCATTTTTACAGGTGATAAGGTATAAGTAAAATGAATTTACATACAGTTTTCAAGTGAAAATTTTCCAAAGATTTAATAAGCTCTACCAAAAATCACAAAATATACTATACTGCTTTTCAGTATTTTCCATTTCTTTGTTGTAATGATCTTTAAGTCACTTAAAATTCTGTATAATGGACCAAGTGTTAGATGACACCAAAGACTGCTGTTAATTTTGCTAAGTGTAACAATCACATTATGGTTATATAAGAAAAATCTCTTTCTTCAGAAATGTACAATAAAACATAAAGGGTTAGATAAAGAGTGGTGGCTCAGTGGACGGAGCACTTGCCTGGCATGCGTGAGGACCTGGGTTCATACACCAGCATCACATACACAACTAAGTGTCAGAGAAACACAGGGCAGATTAAAAAAATAAAATTGATTCCCTCCACCCCCCCCACTTTCTCTCCAAATAAATAAATGGTTAGATAAATTTGCTTTAAATATTCTTAACAAAAAATACAAAAAGTAGGTATGACAAAATCTATGTTGACTCTGACTCAGGGATTGGCAAACTATAGCCCACAGACTATTACATGGCTTATAGAAAGAATGGTTTTTCCATATTTAAAGGACTATAAAAATAACAAAGAACATGTAACAGAAACCAAATGTTACCTCCTCACTCCACTCCACCTCCCAACAGCCTAACAATATCTACTAGTAGGCCCTTTACAGAAATGGCTTATTGATCCCTATTCTGGAGGATGGTCACATGAATCTACTGTCTGTCCATCTGTCTCTCTTTCTCTGTTAGTTTCCTGTGTAGGTTAAAAATTTATCAAAATTTATCATAAATAGGGGTTGGGGATTTAGCTCAGTGGCATGGCGCTTGCCTAGCATGTGCAAGGCCCCAAGTTTGATCCTCAGCCCTGAAAAAAAAAACTTTACCATAAATAAAAGATCTTAAGATACCAATCTCTTTCCACACTAAAGAAAGACAAATGCAAGTAAATCCCAATAATACTTAAATAAAAACAAAGCAGAAAGTATAATTTAGAATCTTTATTCCAAAAGTACTTTAAACGAGAAGGGATTTCTCATTCGAAAGATATTTGGGCACGTTGTATAACTAAACAAGTTCTAGAGCCAAGAGATATGGATAGATATTATTTTGTCTGAATAAATCCGACAAAATTCCTTGTTTTCATGTAATCATGGCACTATTGTGCTTACATTTCTTGTTTTAATCACAAATGGTCTATCTTCCTCCCCTGACGTATGGCCAAGTACCTTACTGCATATAAAAACTAAACATTCAGATGTACATTTGTTTTCACTACAAATACTTACTGGAGATCCAAAGTTATGTCCAACTTCATGAGCAAAAGTAATGTGAGAGACTTTGGGAGGTACATGAGATCCATAATTCTGAACAGTAATAATTCCAGTGTTTAAGGACTTCTTCTTACCATCTGAATAGAGCTTACTTTTTTCACATATTCCTCCAGAGCTTCCTAATTCAGACCACCACCAAAAAAAAAAAAAAATTTAAATCGGTTATGTATTCCATTTCTTCCCCCAAAACAGCTAATACTAAATTAAAACATTTAATATTTTTAATCTAAAATATAATTGGCACCCAAATTGTGTTACATACTCAAAAGTTCCTTTAGTCTAAAATTAGGATATCATTCTAAATAAGGTTTTAATAGCACCCATAAACTCCCAGAATTGAGTACATAGCACTTATAAAATGTTCTTGATCATCAAAATATCTTTAAATTTTTGCTCCCATTTATTTAGCAAAACGTTATTTACATTTCCTTTAACTTGCAAATATTAGCATTTATACTGAGTCAAAGCCTATACCTTTTCATCTTTTAAAAAGAAAATTTGTAGCCCGGCATGGTGACACATGCCTATAATCCCAGCGACTCGGCAGGCTGAGGCGGGAAGATCCCAAGTTCAAGGCCAGCCTCAGCAACTTAGACCCTGTCTCAAAATAAAAAATAAAAAGGGGTGGGGAGGCAGCTCAGTGGTAAAGCACCCCTGGGTTCAATCCCAAGTACTATATATATATATATATGTATGTTAAATGAAAGTTGATCAAAACATTCTGAAATAGATTCTGAGAAAATAACACAATGGCTGGGCATAGGGGGACATGCCTGTAATCCCAGCTACTCAGGAGACTGTAGCAGAAGGATTCCAAGTTCAAAGCTAGCCTGGGCAACTTAGTGAGATTCTATCTTAAAATTAAAAGGGCCAAGGTCTGATGTAGCTCAGTGGTAGAATGCCTCTGGATTTAATCCCCAATACCTCCAAAAACACATAATGATTCACCTAAGTGTGTGATTCATTGTCCTGAGAGGCAAAAATAAAAAAAAAAAGGAAGAAAAAAAAAAGAGACGAGGAAAAGAAGGAAGGAGAGAGAGTGGGAAGGAAGAGAAGGAAAAATCATACTTATATTAAACATATTAGGTCATTTTGTAGTTCATCTGTTAACTAATAACTTTAGAGCTTAATATCAAAATGACAGTGCTTTCACATATACAGACGGCTAAAATGTAAGAAATTAGAAAAAGAAAATCAGAAACTGGCTGATCAATCCATGTCTTCATACTCATTACACTGAGAGGACTATACTTTCTTTTAATTAACTTTAAGACTTTTAAATCATTTTCCAGGTGGAGGATACTTCTCAGTCAGTGGTAGGGTGCTTGCCTATCATGTTCAGGGTCCTAGATTAGATCCCTGGTACCAATCAACAAATGGTTTACCTATTTGATTAAAAAACAAAACAAAAACCCGAGTGGACTAGGGTTTTCAGGTAACTCATCAATCATTTCAAAGTAGTTTTCCACACACAAAGTCATAACCATGTTGCTAAACCACTTTAAGAGGCTAATATAAATTTGAATTACTATTATAATAATTTAGAAAGCTAAAATGATAATTGTGCTTCACAGAAAAATCATCTTAACAACACTAAGTCATATACAGATTTAACCCAGAAAGAAACTACAAACCTTTATGCTGTTCCAATTTTACTACCTTTTCTACACAGAAAACAATACAAAATTCAAATCATTTATAAATACTTAACATATTTTCTTAAGCTATTCTTTCTCTACTTCTTGAAATAAGTCCTAAGAACTGCATCATTCTAGGAACTCAGAAATAATCAATAAGAACTCTGTATATAATAATTATAATCCATGTGTTACCATTTAAAAACAAATAGTAAATTACTATCCTGCCCTAGTGAAGAATTGTCATTTTGCAGGGGCTGAAGCAGTGGCTCAACTGTTACAGGGCTTGCTTGGCATGGGCAAGGATGTGGGCTTGAACCCAGCACCATGCACGACCAAGTGTCAGTGCAAAGAAAAACCACATGAAAAACTAAATAAAATCGGTGGGGGGAGGGGTAAGGGTGGGAAAATAGGGTGGGCTCTAAGGGGTAAATCTAATTTTTAGAATATATACATATATTGTTTCATTGTATGCATTTTTGATTGCACAATAACTAAATTTCTTAATTAAAAGAAAAAACTAAATAAAATTGATTCTCTCTCTCACTGTCCTCTCTCTTAAAAACAAAAACTGTCATTATGCAAATTGTTCCAATGTAGTACTGTCAAAACTTGAATTAAGCACAGAAGACTCCACACTGCAAATCTTCAACAGTTTAAAAAAGAAAATATATAAGCACTTTTTAAAACTTTGACAATAAACTCTTTTTCTGTATTTTTAAGGTCTAGCTAATTTAAGGGAAGATCACATATAAATTTGAGTGTTATTCTTCAGAAATATAGTCTGTAATTTTTATCTTATTTCTTAACCGAGTTCTTTTTATCTTAATGATTACTGCTTATATCAAAGCCTAATATTTACTAAAACTAATAACATGTTGGAGTAACTCAAATTATACATGCAAAAATAAAATGTAAATCTAATTTTCTAAGTTATAGTTTAGCTTTTAAAAACACTGCAACTAGTTTTGGTATGCCAGAAACTTAGTGATGTGGTATCATATACATCCACAGTATATGATAACTGTTTTATATTATAAATTTAAGATTTTACTACAGAGACATAATAGAAAAATAAAAATTGTGAATTAAAATGAGAAGGGGAAAATGTTTTAAATTGAAGTCAAAAGCAATTACTAACTTGTTCAGTTAAGCTGGACAATACAGCGGCACAATGTACCTTAACAAGCCAAAGAAACAGCCCCTTAAAAGGTGTATTAGAAGGGTTCATCAAATGAAGTAGAACAAAAGGGATATCTACTTTAAAGAATTTACTTTGTTAAGGATCTATTGTCTCTAAATGGAATAAGAGGTTACCTTCCAAATACATAATTGTTCTCACATAAAGACATTATAATCTTTCCAATTTCACATATAAGACTGGATCTACTATAGGCACTATATAATCTTAAATGGGAACCTACAAGTTAACCCAGTTCACCTGCTATTTTTATTTATTAGGGAGCTGAGTAGAAAATATTGCTTTCTTGATTAAAGAAGCCTACAGGAGATTCAAGTTGGCAGATTAGAGGAAGGCTGTATTTCCAGTTACTCTGACTCAGGATTCAAGCAGCAAGAATATTGCTTCTCAGTCAGGTGGGTAAAAGAGGGAATTAACTAAAATTCAATATTGGACAGTCAAGAGTGTCTTACAGACTCAGAAATTTGGGTGCATTGAACAAAGAACAATAAAGAATACACTGGAGTCAAGCTGGCTGCTGAAGCAACAGCAGCTATGGTTCACCACAGAGAGAAGGATAACATAGAAAAACACAATGGACTGATCTGGCCTGGAAAAATGTGTAGATTAGAAAAGCAACCTGCACTTAACTAATCCAGAGGCTACAGAATGGTTTTTGTAAAGTGCTCTATATTTCTCAGAGAGCTGAGGTAGGAGAAATCTAGAGGAGGCCATGCTACAGCTTGCTGATGCAGTAGCTGGTAGATCATAGCAAACATTGCCATACTGTCCCAACAAGCACCTAACATGGAGCCTAGGGTACACCTAGCAGAGTGTGAGTGAAACAGGCAAAGAGTAAATTGTACCCAGGAGATTTGATTCAAGTCATAAAAACAAAGGGAAATGCAACTCACTTTCCCATTAAGTCTGGCAGCTTCTGCCAGCTGAAGAGGGTAGAGAGAAGAGGCAGGTGTGAATACTCTCAAGGACTAAGCCTGTGAAGGCTATGTTCCTGGGCAGCAAACTGCAGGACTAACTGCCCTGCCCAAGAATAATGAGATCCAGACTCCCAGAAGATAAGCATCTGCCAGGCCATGTTGATCTAATCTCTCCAGAGCAGATACATCCAACAAGGTCCTTGCAACAAACTCCCTGCATAGAACTCTGCAGCTGCCCCACCCTAGGAGAACATGGATCTGGTCTGTGCAGACAACACTCCAAACAGTAGTACTTCCCATTCCATCCTACCTTACATAGGTGAGAAGGGAAGCTGAGAACTATTTCAACCAGATTCAGTTTTAGGGCATTCCAGCAGGCACCATGGTGAGCAACACAAAAAGAGGAAGGGGTTAAAAATCCCCACCTATTGCTCTGTGTCTTTCAGTATATAGCCCAAGAAGGAAAAGAAAGAAAAACAGTTGGGCACAGGCACCATTCATTTGCATCAACTGTTTTGACCACCTCGGTGGAGAAAATTCTTTTATTAAGTTTTTTTTTTTTTTGTGCTCTTCCTATGCTGATTGATTTGTGGATACACACACACACACACACACACACACACACACACACATTTATTTATTTATTCTCATTTTTAGCATTTTTTCTCTACAATAGTTATTTTTTCCTTGCCTTGTCTTTCAAGGGTTAGGGTTTTTGGTTTATTTTATTTGGTTTTGCTTTCTCTGTATTTCTCTCCTTTCTTATCCCACTAATAGCCAAATTTAATTGTTCACTCTCTCTCTCTCCCTTTGCTTTTTTCTATTTTTCTCTCCTGCTTCTTTATAACCATCCCTTGCTACATTTCTTCTACATTCTCTGTTCACATTTTTGAAATTTGAAACTTCTATCACATTTCCTTCCTGTCACATTTTCTCTTGATGGTATTTTTACCATCTTTTAGAAATGTTTGGTTTATATAACTCTTGCTGCCACCATTCATGTTGGTGCAATTATTAATGCTATGGATGACATTGTTGACACCTGCCTTTTACTTTAATGCCAGATATAGTTCATGGTTATTTACTGTTTTGGCTGGTGGAAATTACTGACCCCACTATTCCTACTTTTGCGGTAACCAGTATTCTAGATGTCATTGTAGGCACCTAGGTATTTACTTTGATGCTGCACACTGTTTGATTCAGTTGTTTCCTCCTTTTCTGTGAGTTGCTGGGAATCTAGCTGGACACTTCTCACAGTATAGAGACTAGAGAACTAAAGCTAGCAAAAAAACCATAGACAAATTAACCACACTCACACTTCAGCTATATTTTAGTACAAAGAACAGAAGAGACAAAACCCCAAATTATTATTAATTTTTTTTTTGAGAGAGGTACAGTGAGAGAATCAATTTCATTTAGT
The DNA here is from genome assembly GCA_004027875.1 of Aplodontia rufa. Taxonomy (NCBI): domain Eukaryota; kingdom Metazoa; phylum Chordata; class Mammalia; order Rodentia; family Aplodontiidae; genus Aplodontia; species Aplodontia rufa. Next base: position 61,224 of record PVKS010006090.1, read on the forward strand.
TTTCCACGTGGCTTTTGTTGCTCCAACACTTTGCTGTGTCCTTGGTGCTGGGGTCTGAATCTGCATCCTTGCGCATACCAGGCAAGCGCCATAACCACTGAGCCACTGCTCCATCCCCCAAACCCCCAAATTATTGATTAATAAGGCCCCAAGTAGGTTTGGCTAGGGGTGGGCCCTTAGATCCCAGTCATGGACATCCACACCTACATGCTGAGGATACCGCACCCACAAAGGGGGAATCTCAATCTAGATCACTGTAGAAAACTCTGGCAAGAGAAGGCTGTGTCCCCAAAAGGTCACACATTAACAGATGAGAAATCCATCCCAACAGATTCATAAAACCAATAGAGAAATATAAGAAATATGAAAAAATAAGGTAACATAATGCCTCCTAAAGTTCATAATTCACCAGCAACTAACCCTGAAAATATTGAAGTGGTCAAAAATATCAGATAAAGAATTCAAAAGAATGATTATAAAAATGATCAGTGAATTCCAAGAGAATATAGAAAAGACTGAACACATTAGTCAGCACAAGATATGAATGAGAAATTCAATACAGAGATATTTTGAAAAAGAACCAAACAGAAATATTGGAAATCAAAGACATAAAAAACCAAATAAAATATTCAGTTGAAAGTCACTCTAATAGAGTAGAACATACTGAAGACAGAATTGCAGACCTAGAAGACAAAATGGCCAGCCTTCAACATTCAGATACTACTAAGGGGGTGGGGGGAAGTAACCATGACCAGAATATGCAATAACTCAAGGACAACATTAAGAGACCAAATTTAAGAATCACTGGAATTGAGGGTTGTAAGATGCAGGCTAATGAAATGGATAACCTCTTCAGGGAAATAATAACAGAAGTTCTTCCAAATCCTGAGAATGAGATGGATATCCAGATATAGGATATATTCAGAACTCCAAATAGACAAGATCAAAAAAGAACCTCTCCAGACTAGAGTGGTGGCTCAGCAGTTATGGCGCTTGCCCGGCATTCACAAGTATCTTGAGTTCAAACACCAGCACCATGTACACAACGAAATCTCGGAGCACAAAAGCCACTTGAAAAACTAAATAAAATTGTTTCTCTCTCTCTCTCTCTCTCTCTCTATCCCTCTCTCTTAAAAAAAAAAAGTGCTGGAGTGGTGATTCGGTGGTTACCCAGCATGCGTGAGTACACGAGTTCCAACCCCAGCACCACGTATACAACAATGTCTCAGAGCAACAAAAATGACATCAAAAACTAAATAAAAATTATTTCTCTCTTCCTTTCTCTCTCTCTCACTGTCCCTTTCTCTTAAAAAAAAAAAAAAAGAACCTCTCCATGATGCATTATTATTCAAATGCCTAACATACAGAACAAGGATAGAATTTTAAAAGCCTCAAGAGAAAAATAAGACACATTTAGAAGCAAGCCAGTCAGGATTATTTCCAATTTCTCAGCACAAACTGTAAAAGTCAGGAGGGTTTGGAATGATGTGTTCTTGTTCTGAAAGAAAGTAACTATCAACCAAGATTGTTATATGCAGCAAGAAATCCTTCAAGATTAAGGAGGAAATAAAACCTTCCAAGATAAGCAGAAACTAAAAAATTCATGACTATTAAGCCAGCATTACAAAACACACTTAAAAGAAATACTCCACACAGAAGAAATCAAAAACAAACTACCAAACTTACACACACATACACACACACACACACACACACAAAACAAAAAACCCAAAATCTCACTTGAAGAGTAACTAAAAAAAAAAATGAGAAACAGGACCAAATTAAACATTATCATTAAATCAAAATGATAGAAATTAATAAACATCTCTCTATAAGATCTCTGAATGTAAATGGTCTTAACACTCCAATTAAAAGAGAAACTCGCAGAAGGGATTAAAAACAAAACCCAATATGTGTTATTTGCAAGAGACTCACCTTACAGGCAAAGACAGACAAGCTGCAAGTGAAAGGATGGAAATTTACACACCATGACACTGGAGCACAAAAACAAGCAGGACTAACTACTCTCAATATCTGACAAAGCAGACTTTAAACCAAAATGAATGAGAAGAGACAAAGGTCAATTCACACCTGGCAAAGGGAGCAATCCAACACGTAAATACAACAGTAAATATTTATGGCTCAACTATGAGTGCACCTAATCACATAAAACACTACTCAAAGACTCATATAAACCCCCATAATACTGGGTGATTTCAACACAACTCTCTCACCAATAGATAAGTCATCCAGAAATAAATTCAGTAAAGGCTCTCTGGACTTGAAAAATATTACAAATCGAATTGACTCAGCAGATATTTACAGAATTTTTCAACCAATAACAAGTGAATATATGGGGCTGGAGTAGTGGCTCAGCGGTTATGGTGCTTGTCTGGCATGCATGAAGACACAGGTTCGAACCCCAGCACCACAACGAAGTGTTGGAGCAATGAAAGCAACATGAAAAATTAATAATAAAATTGATTCTTTCTTTCATTTTCACTATCCCTCTCTCTTTTAAAAAAAAAAAGTAGTTTCCCCTTTTAAAAAAACAAGTGAGGGGTTGGGGATTTAGCTCAGTGGCAGCATGTGCAAGGCCCCAAGTTCAGTCCTCAGCTCTGGAAAAAAAAAAAAAAAGTGAGGGGATGGAGCACAACCAAGTGTTAAAGCAATGAAAGCCATGTGAAAAACTCAGCAAAAATTGATTCTCTCTCTCGCTGTCCTTCTCTCTTAAAAAAAAAAAAAAAACAAGTGAATATACTTTTTTCTCAGCAGCTCATGGAATCTTCTCCAAAATAGAACATATTTTAGACCACAAAGCAACTCTTAGTAAAAAAATAAATAAATAATAAAATAATTTTCTTGCATCTTTTCAGATCATAATGGAATAAAGTTAGATATTAAAACCAAAAGATACTACAGAAACAATTTAAAAACATGGAGATAAAACAATACACTATTGAATAATAAATGGGTGGTGGAAGAAATTTAAAAATTCTTAGAATCAAATGAGAAAAGTGATACATTATTCCAGAACCTCTGGTATACTATGAAGGCACTTCTAAGACAAAAGTTTATAGTTTTAAGTGCCTACATTAGAAAATCTGAAAGATCCCAAATAACCAACCTAATGATGCATCTCAAAGGCTTTGAAAAACAAGAACAAACCAATTCTAAAACTAGTAGGAAGAAGGAAATAAAATTAGAGCCAAAATCAATGAAATTGAGAATAAAAACAATAATGCAAAACAATCAATGAATTCAGTTGCTTCTTCATCAAGATAAACAAGATTGATAAGCCCTTAGTCAGACTAAAAGAAACGAGAACATACCAAATTAATAAAATTAGAGTTGAAAAAGGAAAAATCACTAGACATCACAGAAATCTAAAGGATCATTAGAGACTATTTAGAAAATTATTACTCAAAAAAACTGGAAAACTTTGAAGAAATAGTTACATTTCTAGATATACATGACCTGCCAAAATTGAATCAAGAAGTCACAGAAAACCTAAACAGATCAACCAACAATAAGATAGAAGTAGTAATAAAAAAGCTTTTCAGGGGCTGGCGCAGTTGCTTGGTGGTTAAGGCGCTTACACAGCATGCGTGAGTACACAGGTTCAAACCCCAGTACCCACATATACAACTAAGTGTCAGAGCAACGAAGGCCATGTGAAAAGCTCAATAAAAATTGATTCTCTCTCTCTCTCTGGGGAAAAAAAAAAAAAAAAGCTTTCCAAATAAGAAAAGCCCAAGATAAGATGAATTTTCAGCTGAAATCTACCAGACCTTTAAAGTGACAACAACGCACCTCAAAGTATTCCATGAAATAAAAAAGTGTTCCACCAACTTCAGTCTATGAAATCAGTATCACCCCAATACCAACAACGCACCTCAAAGTATTCCATGAAATAAAAAAGTGTTCCACCAACTTCAGTCTATGAAGTCAGTATCACCCCAATACCAAAAACAGATAAGGACATATAAAGGAAAGAAAACTATGGGTCGATATCCCTGATGAACTTCACTGCAAAAACCCTTAGTAAAATATTAGCAAATTATATTCAACAACATATTAAAAAGATGGCACATCAGGACCAAGGTGGTTTTATTCCAGGGTTGCAAGGATGGTTTAGCATATGAGCAAATCAAATGAAATTCACCACGTAAATAAAACGAAGGACAAAAATCACTGTGTTATTACAAAAGATGCAGAGAAAGTCTTTAGAAAAAAATCATCACCTATTCATGATAAAAACACTGAAAATACAATGGATAGAAGGACCTAACCTCAACATCATAAAGGCTATATTTGAAAAGCCCTAAGGCAATATCACAGTGAATGGGAGAAAACTAGAAACATTTCTTTAAAATCCAGAACAGGACAAGGATGTCCACTCTTACTACTTCCATTCAACATAGTACTAGAAAGTCTAGCCAGAGCAGCTAGGCACAAGAAGGAAATAAAAGGGGTAACAATAGGAAAGGAAGAAGTCAAATTATCACTGTTTGCAAATGATATGATCCTATACTCAGAAGACCCAAAAAGCTCTACCAGAAGACTACTAGAACTAATACGCCAATTCAGCAAAGTTGCAGGTTACAGAATCAACAAACAACAATCAAAAACTTTCCTATATACAAATAATAAGTCTGCTGAGAAAATTAGGAAAAGAATCCCATTCACCATTCACACTAAGATTAAAAAAAACCTAGCAATAAATCTAACCAATGAGATGAAAAACCTCTACAATGAAAACTATATAACTAAAGAAAGAAACTGAAAGATACAAGATGGAAAGACATCCCATACAAGATGGAAAGACATTCCAGGTTCCCAGAGAGGCAGAACTAATATTATTAAAATGGTCAAGCCATGAAAAGCAATATACAGATTCAATACAATTCCCCATCAAAATACAAATGGCAATCACAGAACTAGAAAAAAAAAGTCCTAAAATTCATTTAGAAGGAAAAAAAAAAAAAGACCCAGAAGAGTCAAAGTAATTTTTTTTTTTAAGAGAGAGGGGGGGAGAAGAAAGAATCAATTTTATTTATTTCTTCATATGGCCTTCGTTTCTCTCACACTTAGTTGTGTATGTGGTGCTGGGGTTTGAACTCAGGTTCTTGCCAATGCCAGGCAAGCACTGGACCACTGAGTGACCACTCCAGCCCCCAGCCAAAGTAATTTTAGGCCAAAAAAGCAATGATGGAGGTATCACAATACCTAACTTCAAATTATACTACAGAGCTATAGCTGTTTAAAAACACACACACACACACACACACACACACACACACACACACACGGTATTGGCATAAAAACACACACACAGGCTGGAACGGTGGCTTGGTGGTTATGGCACTTGCCCACCACGCACAAGCATATGGCGTTCAAACCCCAGCATCCACATATCCACATACACAACTAAATGTCAGAGCAACAAAAGCCATGTGAAAAACTCAACAAAAACTATCTCGCTTTCTCTCTCTCTCTCTCTCTCTCTCTCGCTGTCTTTCTCTCTAAAAACAAAAACAAAAACAAAACATACACGCAGACCAATGGAATAGAATAAACGACACTGAAAACTTCACACGGATATAGTCATCTGATGTTTGACATAAGTATCAAAAACACACTGTAGAAAAGGCAGCGTTTTTAACAAATGGTATTGGGAAAACTGGTTATCCATATGTAGAAGAATGAGACTACACCCTTATCTTTTACCCTGCACAAAAGTCAACTCAAAATACACCAAAAATCTAGGAATGGATCAGGAACAATGTAACTCCTACAAGAAAAGGTAGGGTCAACACTGCAACATGTAGGCACAGGTAATGACATTCTTTTTTTTTTTTTTTAAGAGAGAGGGACAGTGAGAGAGACAGAGAAAGAGAGAAACAACTTCATTTAGTTTTTCACATGGCCTTCGTTGCTCCAACACTTAGTTGTGTACGTGGTGCTGGGGTTTGAACCCGGGTCCTCGTGCTTGCCAGGCAAGCGCCGAAACCACTAAGCCACCACTCCAGCCCAGGTAATGATATTCTTAATAAGACCCCTAAAGCTCAGGAAATAATGCCAAGAGTTAATAAATGTGATGGAGTTAAATTTAAAAGCTTCAACACATCAAAGGAAATAATTTAAACATGAAGAACCTACAGAATGGGAGAAAACCTTTGCTGGCTATTCTTCTGACACAATATTAATATCCAAGACAGGTGGGGTGGTGCACATCTGTAATTCCAGTGACTTGGAAGGCTGAAGCATGAGGATTACAAGTTCAAAGCTAGCCTCAGCATCTTAGCCAGGTCCTAAGCAATTTAGCAAGGCCCTGTCTTAAAATGAAAAATGGAAAGGGCTGGGGGTGTGGCTCAGTGGTTAAGTGTCCCTGGGTTCAATCCCTATTAAAAAAAAAAAAGATTAATATCCAGATTATATAAAGAACTCAAAAAACTTAACACAAAAAAATAAACAAACCAATTAATAAATCAACAAAATGAACTAAGAAGACACTTCTCAGAAGAAATACAAACAGCCAACAAATATATGAAAAAAAATTCAACATGGTTAGTAATCTGGGTAATGCAAATCAAAATTACAATGAGATTTCATCTCACTCCAGGCAAAATGGCAGGTATCAAGAATGCAAACAATAATAAATGCTGGAGAGGATGTGAGAGAAAAAAAAGAACACTTTTACACTGTTGGTGGGATTGTATATTAGTACAACTCCTATGGAAATCAGTATGGAGGTTCCTCCACAGGCTAGGCATGGAACCACATGACCCAGCTATACCACTCCTTGGTATTTATCCTAAGAATGAAAAAGCCATCATACTGTAGTGATAAACATGCATGCCCATGCATGTAAATGTACGTACCCATGTTTACAGCAGCAAAATTCACAATAACCAAACTATGGAATCAGCCTAGGTATCCATCAATGGATGAATGAATAAAAGAAAATGAAGTGTATATATATATATATATATATATATATATATATACACACACACACACACACACACACATGCATACACACACACACATACACATGCACACACACACACACACACACACACACACACACACACACACATATATATAAAATTCAGCTATAAAGAAGAATGTAATTGTTACTGTAAGAAAACAGATGGAGGG
>PVKS010006090.1:68487-80760 GCA_004027875.1 Aplodontia rufa
AAAAAAAAAAAAAAAAAGAAAATAGATGGAACTTGAGATCACTATGATAAGCAAAATAAATCAAACTCAGAAAGTCTAGGGTTATGTTTTCTCTCATATGGAAGCTAGAGAGGAAAAAGGAAGAGAAAAGTGGGGGAGGATCTCATGAAACTTTCAGGGAGCTCAGTATAGTAGAGGCAAGGGACCATGACCAAGGAGGAGGTAAGGTAAAGGGGAAATACTGGGCAATGTTAATGGCCAAATTATATCATTATATTGTGTGCATATGCAAGTACCTAACAACAAAGCCCACCATTATGTACAACTACAATGCACTCCCAAAAAACGAGAAAAATAAAGAAACACAGAGCAACATGAGGTCCTGCGCTTGATCCACAGCACCACAAAAGGAAAAAAAAAGAATAGAATAGCAACAAATAGAGAAAGAAATCTACTACTCAAATGTTTCAACTCTCATTGTTTTTCCTAGTTCAAATATGTCAGTGAAGAGAGCTGGAGGTCCTAATCTGAGTAACTACTCTGGAAGAACTAACAAGACAATAACAAAATCCTTTCTACCATCATCTTTTTTAAAAAAAATCATTTTACTTTATTTTTAAAGAGAGAGGGGCAGTGAGAGAGAGACAGAGAAAGGGAGAAACACTTTATTTTTAGTTTATCACATGGCCTTAGTTGCTCCAACACTTAGTTGTGTACGTGGTGCTGGGGTTTGAACCCGGGTCCTCGTGCTTACCAGGCAAGTGCCGAAACCGATGAGCCACGGCTCCAGCCCCTACCATCATTTTTTTGAATAGTGAAATATATTCAGAACTAAATGAAATAAGCCAAATTATATAACAGCATAAGAATGTACAAAGATTTGGCCAAATAAAAATGAAAGACTGAGTCAATAACAGATTACAAACTGAATAAATCAGCTATAAAGTGTTAACTAGAAAGAACAAGATAACAGCATGCATACTAAAATTAACAGGCAAAAACATTAAGTCTCAAAAGAAAAGATAGAAAAAATTATAATGTAAATTAAACAAATTGAAATGAAATTTTTTACCTTAATTTTTAGACAGAACAGAGAAGAACTCAGACTCTCTAGTTCCTAGTCCATTGCTAATCCTATTATGTCATATCAATTACTCAAAGTGATATTGAAATATTATAGGTTAGTATTATTATATAACTCCTGTCTTTTAAGGAAAAATAAAATTTTACTTCTATAGAAAAGAAATTTTTCTCCTGAGATTATTTCATTCACTGGCTATACTAAATGTCAGGACATTTCCTTATAATAACTTTTTTTTTTTATTAAAGAGAGAGGGACAGTGAGAGAGACAGAGAAAGAGAGAAACAATTTTATTTAGTTTTTCATATGGCCTTTGTTGCTCCAAAACTTAGTTGTGTACGTGGTGCTGGGGTTTGAACCCGGGTCCTCGTGCTTGCCAGGCAAGCGCCGAAACCGATGAGCCACCGCTCCAGCCCCTCCTTTTAATCACTTTAAAAAAAAAAAAAAAAAAGCTGCTTCATCTATTTTGACATTTATATTATACTTATAAATCTTGCCTAACTTTGAGTAGCACAAATTAAGATATTGTATAGGCAACATCTTCTACTATACTTTGTAGAAATCAATCTTCCCTGAAAAACTGCTTGTTGTTTCAAGTACTAAGTTATGAAGCAATTAGATAACCTACCTGAAGGTGCTCCAACCCAAGCTAGACCAAGAACACCATCATCAAAATCTCGGTCTGTGAAGACATAGGCCAAACAGTAGTCATCATGATTCTGCTCAGAATTCAATTCCAGAAACTTCTCCACACCAATATTTGGGAAACGAAAAGGATTAGTAGGGTCCTTTTCATCAGCAGTTGTATTGATCTAAAATCCAAAGCAATAATTTAAATAACAAAATTAACATCTGCAGAGTCTTAATGTAAGACTGTATATTGCCTTCTGTGCCCACCTGGACAATATACTCAGAGTCTAAGAGAAATCAGGCTTTAATTAAGGCTGCTATGAATGTTCCCACAACCCAGATCCCTGTTCTGATCATAGAAGCCAAATAAATAGAAAAGAAAAATAAAAATTAAAAAAATGAAAAAACAAGAAAAGGCAGGGTGGAGGACCATCCTTCAAAATATCTGCTTTACCCATTACCAATTAATCAAAACCATTCAGTTATAAGTCATTTAACACAAAATAATTCAAATAAAGCAACTATAAATTATAAATAACCCATTTGTAAAGACATGCTATAGATGGCTTTTTCCCACTAAATAACAAATAAAATAACTATGAAATTCCCTGACAATTCTATAACATTGGCTACAAGTAAAAATTGCATCTAAATTTTAGTTACTTAAAGACATAATCAAAATTTTAAATTTAGTGACAATATCACTTTTAATATTCGAGTACACAATCTTCAACAGATGAGATTTAAACTAAACTTTTCATCTTAAGGTGAGAAAACAACTTCCAGATTTTTATCTATAAAAAAGCATTTCTTTTTATTATTTTTATTTTTCATCTGGTTTTTGTTTTCCTCCAATCTGTCATATATGTGGTTATGGGGATTGAACCCTGGGTCCTTACGCATGCCAGGCAAGTGCTTGCTCTTCTGCTGAGCCATCTCACCAGCCCCTAAATATGTATTTATTATAAAGCAAATCATTTTATTACAAAAAAAATTGGATTCACCAAAATTTGTTAAGGTGTTCTCTCCACAACTTTTATGGCTCTATTAAATGGCAGTAATAAAACATTAATCACTTTTACTTTCTCACTTAAGGGTTTTTATTTCCCTCAGAACACAGGAAAACAATCGATTATGAATACTTCTTATAATGTGAATCTACAAACTGTATTTGCACCTTAAGACAATTCAAGGATCACATACTATCTTTAAAAGTAAGAAACTATGTTATTAACTATACTATATATGTACTAAAATTTTTCTAATACATGCTTTTTTTTAAATGTAGTCAACCATATTTTAAGAGAAACAGAAAAGCATAAATACAAAGAAACCCTGTGGCAAATACTTTTTTTGTAAGAGGATAACCACCCCCCCCAAAAAAAAACAGTAAAAAAACCCTCAGGCTATATATTTGGTTTATAAATTCAGATTCTTAAAAGCTATACACATATATTTAGAAAATTCAGAAAATATTTAAAACAGCTCAATTTTGTCAGTAATTTAACATTTATTTATTTGTAACTGTAGAACTAATAATCAATGACTCTATGGCTCTAGATCAGCATTTCTCAACATGTGTTTTCCTGTTCTTTGGAGACTCGGGTGATTTTAATTTTAAAAAAGTTTCCATGGTCAAATTAATGTAAAAAAACATGTTTTTTATTCCTGAAGGACTTCTCAAAACTTGATACATGTTCATGTGAGCTGTGAATTTTCAAGATTATAGCATTTAGTATTTTTTTCAATTCCCAATTGTATTTAAACACTCCATCTATTCTTCCTTTCCCTTGGAACACCAAATGGGACACACAATGAAAAAGGTTGCACAAGGCAAATCTTAAGAAACTAGGAAATAACATAAGGGGGTTAAAGTCAAGTACTATATCTATAAGAATTAGGGCTTTCTTAATGGTAAATTAATCCAATGAAAAACAGTACTACTTTAATTTTATGGTAGTTCACATTAATGCCCTATAGATTTTAACTCAAGTGATAAACCCAAGTATTAATTATTCTGGGCGCTCATGTATAAAGGCTAAGAGCAAAGATAAGTGGCATCAGTAGATACAGTTTATTTCATGCACAAAGATGAAGTAAAAAGCAAACGTTTTTCTTTCTGTAAACAAGGTCCTTATTGTCCCACTTTTCTAATGTCTTCAACTATTGAAGTTCCTTACTCTTATGCGTTTCACCATGAAACTGATGTTACGAATTCCAGAGAAGTCTGTGGTCTGGTAAATTGTATCAATTGCTTTAACATGACTGGATATCTATCAAAAAGAAAAAACAAAACATTTTAGAAGCAATGATGAAATTTGAAGAAACTTATCAAGAATTACTTACTTACATTCTAAAACATTTAAATGTTAAAATGTCTACATTATATATTGAACAGAAGAAAGAAAAGGATTAGTGAGCTAGGGCTGAGAGGAGACTGTGTCTTCTCTGATGCTCTTGCAGCAACAACAAAAAGCATTCTTGCTTCAGTCATATAAAAACTGTTTCATCATTCCACCATTCAATGTCATACACCCATTTCTTTTCACATGTTGCTGCTTTAGTGCCTAGATTATCATTACTTATCCTTAAGAATCAGCTCAAATATTTTCTGTAATAACTTCCCTGAAAATAGTCAGGACACTCAGTCATTGCCTGCCTTTAGTCCTTCTATTGCTGTATTGACACATACTCTATAAGCTATATTGACCACTTCCATATACTAACACTGTTTTAGGTCTTATAGATATACTGGTGAACAAAATAGGGAACATTCCTACAAATTCAGAGGCTTTTCCTTGGAAGTGGAAGAAGATAATAAGAAAATAAAAAAGATACAGTCAAATTTTGCTAAATTCTAAAAAGAGAGAAACACAGTGATAGGACACAGAAGGCATCTGTTTATCTAGCTAACTTCCAAACTAAATTTTGTTGCTTCTAAACCACTCTATATACAACCTTCCCAACTTCATTTACAAAAAGGAATCTTGCTGACATTTATGTGGAAACACGTATGTACATTAAAAAAAAACAAACAAACTGTTTTCTGGTGTGGGGATGGAACCCAGGGCCTCATGCATGCCTGACAAATACTCTACCATTGAGACACATCCCCAGCTCTCAAAATAATTTTTGAAGAAACATAAGATGATCAAGTAAAAGCATTAATAATAAAAATTTTGAAAGCAGTCCAGACTGCCAAACGTTGCTAATGATAGGTATAACAGTGCTGATAGGATACATTATAAATTCATGCTGTCCAACTGCAGCTGGCCTGCCAGTCAATGCCTTATCCAATTTTCATTGTTTTTACTACACTCCCAACAATGGTGGTTCAAACATTTCTCCAAAGATGATTATACCTCACACCTTATTAAACACTTATCTTGATTTCCCCTTGTCTTTACCTTTAATTTTCCCTATCTTTATCCATCTCTACATTCCTCAGAGTAACTCGTTCTTAAAGGGTAATTTTTCTTTTTTCCTGCTCTCAATCCTTACTGAATATTCAAGAACATTATTTTTCTTCAAAGGCACTGCAGATATTCAAGAACATCAATATGTCTTTCTTTCATATTGTTTCCCTACTGAATCTTTCCCTCTTAACTACCAACTGGTTCATGTATTCCCTATTCCCCGTAACACCACAAATTCCATGTTATTTCTAATTCACCTTTTTTTTTTTTTCACATTTCTTGAAACTCACTGCTTCTACCAACCCAAAATTCATCAGTAATCTTCCAGCAACTAAAAGCCAACTACTTTTTGGAATCATTCTTTGATTTCTTGACAATGATACAACTATCTATTCCTTTTGCTTTGAAGGTTTTGTTTGTTCCTTGGCTTATCCTACACAATCTCCTACCTCCTCTTTATGTTTTTCCTCACTAGCTTCTTTCTCATCCTATGCACTACATCCCCCCTTACTTCTTCAATTACTTTCTCCTCACATTTTAACTATCACTTTTGTACTCTTTAATTCTATGTAGAAAGCTCAAGGCTAACCTTCTCCTAGCTCCACTCCCACATTTTCTATATCTAAAGGAATATCACCTGGCTTGTACACATGTTAAAAATGAGCCCATTTCTGTCACCACAATGAATTTATCATTTATATTAGTGGTACCGCCACTCTATCAATTTCAAATCCTGTGTGTCAAAAACATGTTCATCAGACTCTCACTGGTATCTTCAACATGAAGAACATTTTGAAGGATAGATTCAGAAAGTTAATACTTTTATTAAGGACTGAGATGACACAAGTGCAAATTATAATGTGACTTACATAAGGCAAAGTACAATGAGAATACAGAAAAGAAATTATATACTTCTGACTGGAAGGATTCCTCTTCTTTCTCTCCTTTAAGAACAGAAATGAAAACTGAACTCTGTTTTTCAAGGTAAGCTTTGTTTGTCTAGCATACAGGAGGCTGGGCCTTGGATTTAATCCCTAGTACTGCCCAACCCCCAATTAAAAAAAAAAAATACCAAAGCTTCAGGGTCATCATCTCCTTTAGGAATCACTTCCTTATACTTCTCCTGAATGACAGTAAAATATCCTAACTGTCCTTTCAATTACTTCTGCACTTATATTTTATCACATCACAACTGAAAATACATACTCTTTTTTTCAAGACATATACATTCACTAGCTTTAGTTTTAAAAAGAAAATATAGTTATAATAAGAAACATGGGAACTCCTAAAATAGTACATAATAATACATACCTGGGCAATCACAGCTTCTCTTGTTCCATAATATTTAAAGAAAAGATGATCAGTTTGAATATAAAGCTGACAAGTATTTCTTTCAGCTGAAGTTGTACGTTTTTTCCTCAGGAGTTCTGGACCATTAGCAGCATGTTCAACTTGAGGTTTCTACATGTCAAAAACAGTCATTTCTGATAATCAGCATGCTTTACTATTATAATATTATAGTTAAGAACACATACTAAACAATTTATTCATATTATGCATTATTATGCAACACCAAAGGTATTTTCAATGTCATTAAAAACAGAGGCCACTACAGGCTAGGAAGGGAAGAAGGAATGTGAGAGGACAGCTAAATAGGTACCAAAACACAGAGGAGGGGGAAGTAGTTAGTTGTTTTATGGCACTGCAGGACAATGACAGTCTGTAACAAATAATTACACATTTCAAAATAACTATACAGATGAGTCTGAGGGTTCCTAAAACACAGAAATTATAATATTTGAGATGAAAAAGCTGATAAGCACTTTGATTTGATCATTACACATTAACTATCACTTTTGTATTCTTCAATTCCATGTAGAAAGCTCAAGACTAACCTTCTCCTAGTTCCACTCCCACAGTTTCTATATCTAAGGGAATATCACCTGGCTTGTACATGTCTAAAAATAAGCCCATTTCTACCATCACAATGAATTTATCATTTATATTAGTGGTACTGCCACTAATGAAAGTATCAAATTATAAACCTGTGCCCATAAATAAGTTGAAATATTATATGTCAGTTTTTTTAAAATCCCTCATGAATATCATTTTGATTGCATTATATTTTCCATATACATAGTATAGTCTTTATTCAAGCTATTCTTTTACATTTTTTGAGGAGGGGGAAAGTTACTGGGGATTGAATTCAGAGGTACTTTTATCACTAAACTACATCCCCAGCCCTTTTTAAAAAAATTTGTTTTATTTTGTGACAAGTTCTTGTAACATTGCTGAGGGTCTAGCTAAATTGCTGAGACTCACCTCTAATTTCTGATCCTACTGCCTCATTCTCCCAGGTCACTGGGATTACAGGACTGCACTACCACGCCCAGCTACATTTAAACATTTTCAAAACAGACCTCTTAATATATATTGAGTCTTGTAACAGTTTAAAATACTTCGACATCTTCTTTTAGTTCATATTTAATACTCAATCTATCACCTAGTTCTATTAAATTTATCTCCTAAATACCCAGGGAATCTAACCATTTTCTCTGGCTCTACCACGATAGCTCAAACCACCATTCCTTATCCAGCACTGCAATAAGATTGATTTAATCAATCCGTGTCCACTGCTGGCCTTTGAACTATTCTCTCTACAGTCTTCAAAATGCAAATTTTATATTTTTTAAAATTTATTTATTGGTACTGGGGATTGAACCCAGGGGCACTTTACCACTGACCTACACCCCCAGTCTTTTTCATTTATTTTGAGGCAAGGCCTTGCTAAATTACTAAGCCTAATCTCAAACTAATCATCTTTCTGCTTCAGCCACCCAAATGGCTGGGGTTGTTTATAGGTGTGGACCACCGCCTATGGCTTCAAAATGCAAATTTTAACATTTTACAAATTTGCATCAAATATTTCAACTACTTCCTATTGCTTTAAGGATAAAGAGTCAAATTGCTGGGGCTGGAGCAGTGGCTCAGCCGAAGAGAGCTTGCCTGGCATGCATGAGGACCCGGGTTCAAACCCCAACACCACATACATAAATAACTAAGTAGAGGAAAAACAAAGACTAGATGAAAAAAATAAATAAAACTGATTCTCTCTCTCTTAAACAAATAGGAAAATTTTTTTAAAAAATAGTCAAATTCTTTATGTGCTTCACTATGTCAATACTTCACAGCCTCTATTTACCTGCCTAGCTTCTTTTCATTCTGTTACTCACAGAGACCCCACTACATTATCCAATGATCTAACTCCATCCCTCTATGGTATAGCCTACATAAACCTTCTTTCAATTCTCCAACACAGTCTCTTTTATTGTCAGTCTTTACATCCTGATGTAATTAATATGCCTTCCTTCAGTTTCAGAGAAGGTCAATTCATCTATTACACCACTTCAGAGAACCATGTATCCAGGTTTCTTATACAATATAATCTTACATTTATTTCTGTCATTATTTGTTTAATTTCTGTCCCCAACCTACCACCACCACTTACATCACTAGAAGTTCTGAAAAAAGGGCTGGTGTAGAGGTTCAGCAGTGGAGCATTTGCCTGGCATGCAATGAGGACCTGGGTTTGAACCCCAGCACCACATACACAACTAAGTGTCAGAGAAACTAAAATCAGATGGAAAAATAGCATTGATTCTTTCTCGCACTGTCTTTAAAAAAAAAAAAAAAGGCAACAGCAGCAGAAGTGCTAGTAGTTCTGGAAAAAGAAACTGTACCCCACTATACAGCTATCACCAAATACAGATTTGTCAGCAAATAGTAGAGAGGATTTTTTAAAACAATTATCACAACTACTGAATTTATACATTAATACACTTGTCATCAAAAAACATAATTTTGAGTGAATTTTGATAATATAGTCATTTAGGACTTGAATTAAATTAGAAGCCAAAATTCCAAATTTACACTGACAGTTTATATCTTTCTTTTCCCTTGACAATTCCCTGTGACCATATACAAAGTTAAAATTTTATAACAAACAAAAGGGGAGTAGCTATGTCAGATAATGATTAATTTGCTTTACTACAGTAACCATTTTATTATATTATCCCATAATATCATGCTACATATATACAATAATTTATAAAATTCACATTATACATGAGTACCAATACTACTGAAAAAGCTAGCTACTACAGTTCTAAATCTAAGGAAAATGTCCCTAAGCATATTTTTCACAGTACTTTGCTCAAGATTTTCATTTAAACAGTATCCCAGTTCCAGTATATACAGTCTGTCAATTATTAAAATACTGAGAAGCACAACTGCACATATTTGTATATATAGTTCATATTTATCATATTAGTCTATACAAAATGGAGTTGTTAAACTTAGCTACTGCTTAAGTTATATAAGCAAAATTTTCTATTCCAGAAAAATAATCCTAATTACTGTAATATAAAAAATACTTTTTAAAGAAAAGTTTTAAATTAAGAAGTCAGTCTTAAATGTGAAGTAAGCTTCCAAGCAGAGAAAGTAACATAACAGTGACCAACTTGTATAATCAAGTGGTTTGGATCTTCCATACCTTTACAGGGTTTTATTTGTCTGACTACTCTCCTCATAAATGAGACGCTGTATTAAAGTCTCCCATCTTATGAGTTTTCTATTTTTTTCAGTTTTGTCAATTTTTGCTTTATATACTTTGAAAATAATGGTATAATGTACAAATTTAAGACTGCTATAACATCACAGAGAATTGAACCTGTAATGTTATCATTATAACATACCTATTTTGGATATACTTTTTTGCCTAAAATCTACTTTGATATCAATAGATACAACTTTCATTAGAGTCATCAAATTTATCTGGTACACGTCTTTACTTTCAACCTTTCTGGATTCTTATATTTTAGGGGAAGCTTCTATAAAACAATTTAAGTTGTTTGTGTTTTTGTTGTTGGTTGTTTGTTTTGGTACTAGAAATTAAACCTAGGGGTGCTTTACCACTGAGCTATATCCCCAGACCCTTTTTTTGTGTGTGTGCGTGGAGGGGCAGGGTCCTACTAAGCTGCTTAGGGCCCTTCTAACTTGCTAAGGCTGGCCTTGAACCTGCGATCCTCCAGCCTCACCCTCCCAATTCACTGAGATTACAGGCATGCGCCACCATTCCTTGCTCATGTTTTTTGTTAAATCCAGTAGGTGGGGCTGGAGTGGTGGCTCAAAGGTTTCCGCGCTTGCCTGGCAAGCACGAGGACACGGGTTCAAACCCCAGCACCACGTACACAACTGAGTGTTGGAGCAACTAAGGCCATGTGAAAAACTAAATAAAGTTGTTAAAAAAAAAAATCCAGTAGGCGATCTTAATCTTTTAGTTTCAGCACATTTTATTGTCTTCAGGTTCCAAGTGTTTCCAATTGAAATGAACTGCCATTTTTACTGTTGCACCTTTGAAGATGAATGGACATTTTCCCACTGGATACTTTTAAGAGCATATATCATTGGACTTCAGACTTCTAACAATGTGCTATGGTAGTACTTACAATGTAAAGTATTTATCCTGCCATAACTAAGGGGCTTACTAAATTTCCTGTTGATGTCCCTCTGTCATATTTTGGAAATTCTCAGCAATTATCTGTCTTTATTTCACTCTCCATTTTTTCTCCTTGTGGTACAACCATGATACACATGTCAGAGCTTCTTGTATCATTTATGTCCCTCGTGCCCTTTATTGTATTTTCCATCCTCTGTTTCTTAATAGTTTGCACTATTTACTTATGATTCACTAACCAGACCTAAAACCATCAAATTATTAATTTTTGTTGTGATATTTTTCAGTTCTAAAATTCCATCAGGGTTTTTGTTCATTTTCAATTTTCTGCTGAAATTTGAAATTTTGTATTTAAATACTTAAAGTCTACATCTGATATTTCATTATCTGTTTCCTTTGTCTGTGATTCTCTTGTTATTTCATCATGTTGTTCTGTTGGTTCACATAATGGTTTGTTTTTTTTTTTTAACTGAGGGCCAGACAATGTACAATCAGTCCTCCATATACATGGATCTGCATTAGAGGATTAAATTAAAAACCAATCAAAAATATTCAGAGAAAAAAATACATCTGTACTAAACATGTACAGACTTTTTTCTTGCCATTATTCCCTAAACAATATGTGATATAAAACTTTAATTCATAAAGAATAGCTGGACACATTCTGATTCATCTTTAATCTGAGGGAGGAGTCCCCAACCTAAAGCTTTTCTGGACAAGTGCCAAACAACTTTTTATCCTTAGCCTCATGAGTTTGGACTGCTCCACTCACCTTCTCATTCTCTCGGCTATTATCTCCTTAGGATCTAGAAGACAAACCTGGAGAAAAGGTAGCCCCGAACACTAGGCTCACCTTTCTATGTATACATTTTTTCTAAGATCTTGGTTCCATAATTCTTCACAACCTTGTTATCTTTCCAATGCCTTCAAATAGATATACACACATCCAGGCAGACACAAATAAACATAAAATACTTATAAAAACATATATATTATGTTTTTAATATTTGTATTTTTGAGGCCAAGATGAACTTTATTAGTTGTTCTAAGCAGAAGGAATACTACTCTTTAAAAAAAAGTGTTTATTAATTTTATGTATTATAAATATTTCTTAAAGTTTATAACTTATTTTCATTTTAAGATATCTATGTCTTATTCAAAGTGTGTCTTTAAGAATACAAATAATAGACATTGGAGAGGTTGTGAGAAGAAAGGAACTCTTCTTATACATTGTTGGTGGAACAGCAGACTAGTACAACCCACTCTGGAAAACAGCAATATAGACTCCTCAAAAAATTAGGGATGATACACTATCCCACTCCTGGGTATTTTCCCAGAAGAAATAAAATTGGCATATTACAGTGACACAGCTATATTAATATTCATAGTAGCACAATTCACAATAGCTAAATTATGGACTCAACCCAGATACCCACCAATGGATGAATGGATCAAGAAACTACATACACACATACACACATACACAATGGTGTTCTACTCAGCTATAAAAAAGAAGGAAATCATGGCCTTTGCTGGTAAATGGATGGATGTGGAGAAAACTATGCTAAGTGAAATTAGCCAAACTCAGAAACTCAAAGGTTGTATGTGTTCTCTCATATGTGGAAGCTAGAATAAAACAAAAGAAAGAGTGA
>PVKS010006091.1:0-80648 GCA_004027875.1 Aplodontia rufa
GAAGATAACTTATCTTCAAAATAAGTTTTTTTAAAATCTGAAATTCTAATCTATCCTCATTCAAAGCTTTATTTACTTTCTCCACAACTTCCTTATGCAAAACCACTGCTCCAATGTTGGTCTTCTCAAGAATTCTAGAATAGTCTCTGCACTTTCCTATGCTTCAGGTCCTTGCTCAGGTTTGTTCTTCCTTTAAACTACAGTGTAATATGCAAGTATTCTTAAGACCATCCTCAGACCAAGCCCAGGGCTCAATAATTTCTCCTTCTTCCAAACTCCTATGCTTTCCTTATCATAACAGTCTTTTGTTACATAGCATTGATATTGCTTAGATCCAATTTTTAAAATGTGGAGGGCTTATCTAATGTAAATTTTATCTGAGTCTTATCAATTCTATCTAATTCCACAAGCAATATATGCATACTACCCATTTGCTTAGAATGTGCCAACATGAACATTGACAATAATTAGGGTACTTTGGTGCCTAATTTTAGAATTAGTAGTTAACTGCTCTCTGCTCCTGCTAATGGTAATCTAATACTATATAATAACTCTGTTATTAAGTAATATGTTAGTAATTTTAGTATGATCTTCTGAATCTCTTTGTAGTATTTTATTTTTGGTTTTTAATAGCATTGAAGCATAAAGTGTAACCCCAAACACTCGGCTAATACCTTAGCAATGAGTCTTTGAAATCAAAAAGCAAAGAAACCTCAATCAAAATAATACAACTGAAATTTATTTGTTGAAATTAATTCAAGGGCATTGTTTCTACATGAATAGTAGAGTTTTATTTTAAATTAAACATCAGTAAATAAGTTGAAAATTTTTATAGTAAAATCACTCCTGCATAATAATGCTTTAAATTTTCTATAAGTGCATTTCTATGTATATGTGGGAAGATATCAAAACACCTTGAAGTAATATGTATATACAATTATTAAATAAATAAACATGAAGCAAACATTAGAGTACAGATGCAAATATTTTACTATATTAAAACGTATCTCCAATTGAATTTATATGTAATTCGAACAGTATAGGAAGTAAGCCATTCAAAAGACAGACTTGTATAGGTTAAAAAGCACAATTTGGAAAATCAGACCACTGACTTTGATACCAGGCTTTAGCTAAGTCTTGTGACTTGAGGGAGTTCCTTACATGTTCTGTGGTTCAATTCATTCATCTGTGCATTTAAGAGAGTAAGTTTCCTGCTACTTAGTATACATGCTAATATCTGTGCCTTGCATCAATTAACACTCAGAAATTACAATCTTGATAACATTCCAGAACATTCTGCAGGTATTATTTAATCTAATATTGCTATTATATAGGAACCTATTGTTAGAATCTAAATTAGGGAAGATATTTGGATTCATACTTTGAAAGATAAAGCCAATGAAAAACTACGTGTTACTAGTGAAACCAAACAGCTTCAGAATTCATACATGCTTCATTTTCTCAATATGATGTTTTATTTCTTATTTTTCTCAGAAAAAAAGACTAAGCCCAGCTTTTTAGACCTTGTTTTATTTCTTTTAAGAGATAGAGGGACAGTGAGAGAGAGAAAGAATCAATTTTATTTAGTTTTCCATGTGGCTTTCATTGCTCCGACACTTTGTTGTATATGTGGTACTGGAGTTCAAACCCAAATCTTGCACATGCCAGGCAAGTGCCATAACCACTGAACCACCACTCCAGCTACAAACTTTATTTTTTTAATGCATAAGCAAAAAAATGCATATCACAGTGGAAGCAAAGTTAGAGGTAAGCAGAGACATTTCATATGTTAAAATAACCAATCCAAAAGGAGGATCTCAAAGTTCTAAGTATGAATGCAAACACCATTATAGCTTCACAATATGTAAAAATTGACAGAATTAAATAGAGAAATAGGCAAATCAACAATCACAGTGGGAAATTAATATCTCCTTTCAATATGTAATAATCTACTCAGATGCAAACATTAAAAATACAGCTGATTTACAAAGGAATTACGAATGACCTATTGACAGGTAGCATATTGACCGTGTAATGGCCCATTAAAAAAACCCTCAAATTTTAAATTCCTGTAATTATTTAGAGCATGTTTTGTGATCTCATAAAATTAAAGAAATCAATTTAAAAGATAACTAGAAACCCAGAAATGGACAATTAAGAAGAAATTTTAAAAGAGAAAAAGAGAGAAAGAGGAACTCTAGTTTTTGTTATGTGAAGAGCTGGGTAATACAGACTTAAACTTCTCCAGTTACCTGATCTATATAATATAACTTATGATATAATTTATACAATATGCAGCATAGCAGTGTGGTACAAAAGAATGATACTTTCAGAAAATAATGCTGGAACAACTAGATAGCCATGTTTTAAAAATGTATCTGGGGGCTGAAGCGGTGTCTCTGGTTACGGCGCTTGCCCGGCATGCGCCAGTACGCAAGTTCAAACCCCAGCACCAAGTACACAATGAAGTCAGAGCAACAAAAGCCATGTGAAAAACTAAATAAAAATTGATTCTCTCCTTCTCTCACTGTACATCTCTCTTTTAAAAAAAAAAGAAAAAAGAAAAGAAAAGAAAAAAAATATATGGAGTCCTTTATTACCCTCGCCATAAAAGTCAATTGCAGCTATGCTAAAGCAATGAGAAACAGAAAATAATTCTTTTTTTTTCAGGGCTGAGGACCGAACTCTGGGCCTTTCAAGCGCTAGGCAAGTGCTCTGCCACTGAGATAAATCCCCAACCCCAGAAAATAATTCTTGTAAAAGAAAAGCACTGTGTCCTATGGGTAGTTAAGGGCGACACTAAATGCACTGATGATAGGAAAAAATTTCAAAATTTGCCATATTTTAAAATTCATAAGTGTTGTTTATTAAAAGACTTAATACTGAGAAAAATGACAATGCAAGGACTGAGAAAAGGTATTTATACTACATATGCTAGAGAATGCTTTCAATGCTAGAATGTGTAAAGAATTCCTACAGTGCAACATGCAACAGGTGACTCAACAAAAAAATATATAAGCAAAAGTTTTGAATAGACATTTCACCAAAGAGGAATTTAAGTGACTACTACTTATTTGAAAGTTATTCAAATTCATTAGTCATGAGGAAAATTCATGTTAAAACTGTAGAGAATTGTTGCTTTGTGCTCACCATAAAGGCTAAATTAATCAAACTCAGCAACTTACACTGCTGACGGGAAGGTCATTTGGTATAAGGAGTTTGGAAAGATGCCTGATCTACCAACGCTAAGCAGAAAGTTATGTCCTAATGCTTCACTTTTACATACATATTCCCTAGAAATGTGGATACAAGTTTGTGCAAACCTACATAATTTAATGTTCATAGCAGCATGTTTTTATATGCTCCAAACTGGAATCTACCCTTATGCCCAATTAAAACTACACAGATAAATTGAAAATGTAGTGTATTCAAATAATGGAATATTATATAGAATTAAGAATTAACAATCTGTAACTATATCCAATAATGTGGTTGAATATCCCAAACAAAATTTTTAGTGGAAGACTCTAAACACCAGAGCAAATAGCTTCTTTTTCACTTTTATGAAGTACAAAAAAGCAGGTAAATACATCCCAAGTTCTCCGAAATCCTAATACTGATCATCCTGTGTGTAGGGTTTGGGAGTGAGAACACAAGGATAACTGAAAGGTGGTACTGAATTTTTCTGGGAAATGATGAAATTCAGTGATTTGACCTTAATGGTGATTGTGTGGGTGTCTTCACCTTAATACTCATCGAACCATTTGCTTATAGTCCCTTTATGCTTATTATACTTCAGTACAAAGCTTTTAAAAACCAGTATTACAAATATTACTGAATGGTTAAACTCATTTATATCAGAAAGAGCCAGGTGCTTCATACTTTGCTGGAAAAGCAACCCCCCCACCCCAGACAGGGTGACGTTGTTCACTTACCCTGTCTGTTGTCTGGGTGTTGATTGTGAAAACACTGTCTAAACCAAAGCTCTGTAAAGGATTTTTTAAAGTCCTTCCCTTCTTTCCTGTTCTGTGCTGGTCATGCAACACAACAGAACAAAGTTTGAATGAATGGAGAGTTTATGAAATCCAGAGGCTATCACCAGCAGCTGCTTCAACATTCCAAGAAACCTGAGCTTGTTCCAACACAGAACTTGCTGAGGTTTACCAGAGCGCGTCCAAGAGAGGTCACAGCCTTAGCATTCAGTGGGAGTGCCACAGGAATCTGGATAAATTCTGGCACTGCTCGGGTTACTGGCTATTTATTTATTTATTTCCGTTTACTTTGTGAAAGTTTCTGATGGGCGGGGTATCTAGCAATCCCTTATTTCCCAAGCTGTTTCAGTTTCCTTTAGAAGCAAGAACTCTGCTGCTGCACTGATTCCGATTTTTAGCAGAGGAGAACTAGACCGTGTGATCCCTCTCAGCTAATGTACCCTTAAAACGTTCAAACCATGAGACTGCCAGCAAAGATTATTTGCTTTATACTATGGACTGTTTGCACAGCAGAAGGTAAGATTAAAACAAGAAAGTTTCCCCCCCCCATTCGTATATTAGGAAACATTTGCTGATGTTGCATCTCACAGTAATAATAAAAATTTGGCCTAGAAAATGTGATTTAATTAATAGTCTGTAGCTTAGTGTATGAGTGACTTTGACATTTTTAACTTTAAAAATATAATTACCTTATTTGAATGTCATTTCTGAGTATTCATAATTTTATTTAATATGCAATTTAAGAAAATGTTTCAATAAGTGTTTCTGAAAACTAATCTGGTACAATCATTTCCTGTGTAATTATCAAAAAGCACAATTCACTTTTTTGCTTACATGTTTTCATAAAAATGCTTTATGTGAAAGTACTAAAAAGTACGTGAATATACATAATCCATGAAAACCTTCAAATCATATAATAATTGGACTTATTTCGTATATAATTTTAGCTCATCTTAAAAAGTAATCATTTATCATTTACAAATGATATTTCCATGAACTTAAAAGTTTTGTAGACAAGTATTGTTTGTATTATTAGAATGAGATTATATCAAAAGCACAATTAATTATATAATATTTGTAACATTAAACTTTGATATTTGGTTTCTTTTTTCATGTGGTTATATATAAGGCATATTATGAGAGCAGTCTTTTGGATTAGTAAATGTGAGCATTGGGATTTTTTTTCTGATATCTGCAAAATAAATTCTGAATTTGTAATTAAAATTAATTCTACCAATACTTAACAAAAGATTAAAATTTTTATCTTCAAAGTTTGCTTTCCTAATTTGTGATAAGTAGCTAGGTATGTGATAGACATCTGATCAACAGCTTTATGCCAATCAAATAGCATATCATTTATAATTTCCCCAACCTTTTCACTTATCTGATGCATTTTAATCGAGCCTACAATACAGTCTCTAGGCCCTGAAAAAAATTAGCAAATGTCACAAAATCTTTCTCCTTTGAGGTTCTTTCAATTTAAAAAATAAATGCAGGTATTTTTTTGTTATATACTTTGGAAATTTTGTGAAAAGTGTTTTAAATGTGTTTAATACAGTTTGAAAGATGGAAACTTTTAAAATTTTATTTTCTAATATGTTACTGCTTGTTAACTTCTAAATCTTATATATAGCCACTTTTTTTTTCTTTTGTCAGTACTGGGGATTGAACCCAAGGCCTTTTAAATGGCAGGCAAGTGCTCTACCACTGAGAGGTACATCCCCAGCCATATCCAGTTGCTTTTTAAAAAATCGATATATTGGGTCTGGAGTGGTTATTCGGTGCTTGCCTGGCATGCCCGAGGACCCTGTTTCGAATCCCAGCACCACATACACAACTAAGTGTGGGAGCAATGAAAACCAGATGAAAAATTAAATAAAATTGATTCTTTCTCTCTCTCTTTCACTGTCCCTCTCTCTATTAAAAAAAAAATCTATGTATTTATGTCCTTCTTTATGTTTTTATTGGTGTGCTCACTGTGGTATATTCATATATAAACATAACATTTTAGCCATTTTTTTTTAAAGAGAGAGGGAGGGACAGAGAGAGAAATGGAAAGAGAGAATCAATTTTATTTAGTTTTTCATGTGGCTTTCATTGCTCTGACACTTCCTTGTGTACATAGTGCTGGGTTTTGAACTCACGTTCTTGCACATGCCAGGCAAACACCAAGGGTCGAACTGCTGAGCCATGGCTCCAGCCCCTAATTTAAAAATAAAACTAGATAGATGATCATTTTCTTGCACCTATAAATATAAAAATTTTATTTAGTTTTTCATGTGGTTTTTTGCTCCGACACTTCATTGTGTACGTGGTGCTGGGGTTCAAACTTGTGTCCTTGCACATGCCAGGCAAGTGCTGTAACTGCAGAGCCACTGCTCCAGCCTGATTTATTTTATTTTTAACTACTTTTTCCAAATGATGAATTGACGCCAGGTTAAATTGAGCTGTTTAAGTGATTATAAAGTGGAATTTGAAATATTAAAATAGAGTGCAGCACAGTATGCATGATAATTCAATAGTAGTGATTGAAAATCCTCCTTTGCATAATCGATTCCAGCTGGCTTATTTCACTTGTATTTTATTTTTTCATCAGTTTCTGCTGGCGAATTGAATAATAACACTGTCCATGTTATAGTGAAAATGACTCTATATGTGGCTGTATTCCTAACAGATAAAACATAATTCAAGAATTTAAAATATGAGATCAGCTTCATAATAGCCATCAGAGTACATATTATACAGTGAGCCAATAAAAAAATCATGAATTTTCAGCAAAGGTAGGCCCCCTATCTTATTCCTTGCTTATCAGAAAGCCTCTGAAACAAAACTAGTTTAAAACGTACAAATTCCATCAATCCATTATGCCTAACAAAAATTTTACTAAGCAGAATAGCCTAGATGGCTAAAAGTATTCGTATATACTTCAACGTTTGTTTCTATTTTTATTTTCCTCATTGAATACTGAATACTAAGTTGAGAGATTGAAGTAGTTTTGAATACTACCACCGTCTGCTCCATTCAAGTAGACACAAAAGGTAAACATTCCATAAATTTTTTCTGCCTTGATAAGAATGAACATTCCTCAGAAAAAAATACCACTTACTAAAAAACAATAATAGCTGTGGAAATTAATAAACCCAGCTTTCTGTTTTAAGATGTTGGGGACCAGGTGGCACCTTGAATGCAATGCCTTATCTGCATTCACATTCCTCTTCTTTAGGAATCTCAGTGGCTTCCTCCTTGGAAAAGGCTAGGCTCCAGGAGAAACCACAGGCAGCTGAGAAATGGGTCAGACTTACAGGACAAAAATACAAAGTAACATTTCCCCAGTCAAACCAGAGAGTTTCAGCTTTGGGGGATGTATTATGATCATGCTTTTCCAGTAGCTCTTTGACATTTAGGATCTAACAATTGAATACTATCTGAAATTAGGCCACAGCCCAGAAGTTACAAGATACTTAAAGTGAACAGATTAAAACTCTACTAAAATATGTCCAAGTGGAAATATGTGCTGGCTTATGTTGTTTTGGGAGATGTATATTTTCTAATTTTGGATGTTTAGAGGGCAAAAATATTCTTTCAAGCTTGGAAAGACATTAAATTAAAGATTGAGAGATTCCATTTCAATCACAGAAAAGAGAATTCATTTTGTTACATAGTACATTGTTTCAAGTATAAGGCAGTTGTAAATGTGAGTTAACCCTTCTGTGGAAAAAAAACTGATATTATACATCATATAAAAAATAAGTATAAATCAATTTAACATGTCCTTTGTAAAGATACATTTGTAAATGTTATACACCATTGTCCTAACTAAAAAAATAACAATAGCTTATTATCCCAAATTCTGTTTTAATTTCAATGCAACAAATTAAATTCCCCCATACCCCTTCAAGCACCACATGTACAAGGATAGCAATATGATTTTTTTTTTACCTATATGGTGGGATTTAGAGTCATGCAATAACCCAATTGTCTTCAACATCTTTTCTTTTCCTAAAATACTTTGCAAGTTGACATTGCCATAAATTCAAACTGTCTATGATTAACATGGAATGACAAATACTCTGAATCAATGCTTTAAGCTATTTAATTTGGTATTATCCTCCAAAATTTCCTGTGAATTATACCTTATAACATCTCCATAACAATTTTACTGGGGCAGGGTAGAATGGATGACGACGAGAATATGAAAAGGACAATGTAGACAGATGAGTGCTACAGTGAGTGGCAGGGTGGAGACATGGCATGTGGGAAAGTGAGGGATGCGCTACGGCAAGGCTCCTTCTCTGCAGATTTGGGCTTATTCTGGCGATGCATGTGCTGCCCTTGCCTGCATACAATTTTAAACTAAAACTAAATATTTACTCATTGCAAACTAAAATTATTCTAAGGTAGAAGTCAGTTTCTAAATGTATCTTGAAAAGCAGGTTATTGAATGGCTTTGATTTTTGGCCTTTGGTTGCTAAGGTCTGATCCAAAGTTGAAGTTGATCCATCTTTATTCACTCAGCCTGTTGCTTTTAGTCTGCCACTGTTCCTCCTCTACAGTTGTCTCCTCTCCCCGCCCCCACCAACCCCCGCAGGCCAAGACCTTTGAGATTCTGCCAACTGGTCTACTCTGTGCTCAGTTAACTAATGTGTACTTTCCCCTTTTCTTAACTTTAATAAATCTCAGAGCATAGTACGGGAAAAGGGCATGAGGTAATTGGGGAAAAGTGTTACATTAAAGTAAAAGTGTCTCTAAAAATTATAAGAAAACATAATAAAAAATGACTGAGAGAAAGTCAAGTAAGTGAACAGGAAAAAAAACCCCAACATGAAATAATAAAAGGACATAAAGATTTGACAGATCACTTTTATTTGTTTTGACATTTTAACTTACAAAGCCAAGTTTCTCATAAACCTTGTTAACTGGGAATGTAATAGATAGAAAAGTGATTATAAAATGTTCCTTTAAAGGTTCCTGAAAGTTTTTTTTTTTAGCTAAATTAAAGTGATTCTTGACTTCAAAACTGATCATAAATTCAAACATGGGATATATAGACCGGATGTTCAACGAAATTATAGAAGTTAAGAGCTTCTGAGTTCATGAAAGAGAGAGTTCTTAAGTGCACCAAACTGTTGTTCCTAGTCTGCTGCTGTATTTTACATTTGCTGCTGTCTACTCTGCCTTTTCCTGTTGACCATAATCTACAGATAGAATGGGAAGTCTTCTAGTTGTTTGATTTTCATTCATTAATTCAGTGATCCCTTTGTGAGTAAGTTCCAAGTGCTAGGCAGTATGGCAAGCACTTTCTAAAGGAGGTCACTGTAGTGGAACAAGGCAAAGAAATGAATATTTAAATATATTGATACATTGTATTTTATCATATAAACTAGCGTGAAAGAGACAAAACATACTATAAGACTATATAAGTAAAGTAAGAAGTAAATTCAATGTGTGGGTAGGGTACAGTGAAGTTTGGAAGTTGGTTTATAAAAGATGAAACAAAGAGAGAAAAGAAGTATGTCAAGATTGTGATGGTATCCCACATAAGTTTTAAAGACTGAGGAGGAGTAAGCCAGATGATTAGACTTACCAAAAGTCAAAGCAACACATAGTCTAGGGGAACCATAGTTATGTAGTGGATGGAGGGAGGGGAGAGTCAAAGATGTTAGGAAGAGATCTAGGGGGAAATCAACAATGTAGCTTACTGTTTACTCCCACTGGAGCCAAATAATACTTATGCAATCATTTAATTCTGGAAAAAGCACAATCATATGTATATATCTGTTATGGGGCAAAATATAGAAGAGTCAAGAGACTGGGGTGTGGGTGATGTGGAACTGATTCTGGATGAGGATCAGGGGCACATCATATTGTTTACTACATACGAATTTATGATTGTACAACAACACAACTCCTCAATAAAAAATAAAAAGACAAAGAGGACAGTAAAGAGGAGTGAACATCAAATGTACAAACTTATCTCCATGGATTTGATTCCCCCATCAATTTAACTTCCAGAACTACTACTAGTAGAATTTCATACAACATGTGATATTTTTCTTCCATTTCTCTTTTAATATTTATCCCCAAGATTGCACTGATAATTGCTCTGATGCTAATTTATTCCTGCAGCAGAATTCTCAGGGACTCATTTTAATGTTACCCTGTGGCTAAGCTGCTTTTTGTGGCAGCCAGTCATGAGCTATGAAAACTCATTTCATATATACTAACAATTTATTTTAAGATTAGAACAAAATTGGGCACTAGGAAATAGCTATTCAAACACTACATGTTTCAAGAAATTTGATTTTAGTGGAATTTCATGCTGTTTCCTGATAAGTAATGTATTTCAAACTAATTATGACATACCTGTTATTCTGCCTCATTTCTTGTAGCTGTTACCTAGTCCCTTCTCTCTTTTTGTTCCTGGGATAACCTTAATGCTCTTTTCACAGTTAAAAATTTTACAAAGAAATTGTGCAACCACCTCTTTAAATTTTAAAAATATAATCTTATTTTATGAACGCTTATTAAGCGCAATATAAACTCTATTCCTTTTCTAGACTTTACTTTTTAAACATCCTTATTGCAGCTGATATTTTCTTAATATTACTTGTCTTTTCCAAATCAACTTTATTATCATGGTACTTTAATTTGAACAACTTTTATATTAAAAAGCTAATTAGATTGTATAAAATGCATGTAAATAATACTCCTGTGTATCCATGAGAAGACAGAAAAGAAATTTGATGCAAAATTTTTTTTTCATTTGCATTTTGCTTATTTGCTTTATTTTTCTCTAAATTCATTTTGTAGTTTCGGTTTTTAGTGTATTCTACCATCATCTAAGTTAAGAAGTAGGCTGTTTAAAAATATCTCCTACTCTTTTTTTCCCAAAATAATTTTAGAAACTGGAATAAATGAACAAAGAGACTGTATTTAGTCTACAAAAGCAATATGGTAAAAATTTAAATAAAGTGTTCTCAAATATATAAATTCATCATGATTTATTCCATTTGAGTAAAGAACGCTTCAAACAACAGTTGAGAGTTGACATTGAAAACAGGTCATTTGTTCAGTGTTTGTGTGTTAAGTGTCCCCTTAGAAGGAAGACCAGTAGAGGAAGGGGACCAGGGACGGGGAGGAAGAGAGAGAAAGGGAAGGGATTAGGGAATGAAAATGACCAAATTTTATTGTATTCATGTAAAAATATGTAAGAATTAATCCCACTATTATGTATAAATATCATGGATCAATAAAAAAATTTCAAAGATATAAAGAAAAAATTAGCATTCCCTTAAATTTGAAAGTGGAAAAAATTGACAAATGATGATTAAATGACTATAAACAAATAAGGTGAAACACTTGTTGTTTAAATACAAATAAATAAGGTATAAGAAAATTGAGTTAAAAAACAAAAAAATATATAAAGCAAAATACAACAAAAAAAAGAAAGTTGAGTTCACTTATTAAATTCAAACTGGAAACATTACATGGCTATTTTAAAAAATTCTAAGAAACATTTTCATACTTTGGAAAATATTTTTATACTATTTATTAAGTCCCTGCTTTATTTTCCTCAAGGACTGCCAATTTAATTCAAGCAAATGTTGCTGTACATACATGTTGACATTTTCATTACTTGAATCAAAGTAAGTTTTATTGTCTAATTGGAAGTCTTTGAGAATGTGGTTTAACTAAGCTTAAACATTTAGTTGTTTGTCAATTCAAGCAAATAAGCATCAAAATAAGACTTTATTTTTTAGAGACAGGGACAGTGAGAGAGAGAGAATCAATTATCAATTTTATTTAGTTTTCCACGTGGCTTTTGTTACTCCGAACGTCCGTTGCGTATTAGGTGTTGGGGTTTGAACCTGCGTCCTTGCACATACCAGGCGAGTGCCATAACTACTGAGCCACTGAACCAGCCCCCAAACAAGACAGTCTTAATATTATTATAACTGAATATAGTAAATTATTACTTGAAATAATTTTAAATATACTTATTTTTATAATTTTTTAAGAGAGTACAGTGTGAGAGAGAGAGACAGAATAAATTTTTATTGAGTTTTTCACATGGCTTTCATTCCTCTGACATTTAGTTGTGTACCTGGATGTTGAGGTTTGAACCTGTGTACCTGAGCATGCCAGGAAAGTGCTGTAACCACTGAGCCACCGCTCTAGCCCCACTTGAAATATTTTTGCTATGATGTAAGTCATTAGTAATAAATGAGGTGTTGGGGGTTAGAACAAAAAATAGACAAGCTGTATTTTGAAAGGAGAAGATGTTCTATGTTAATAAAAAAATATACTACTATGAAAAATCGAGATGGCCCTCTCACTTTTAGGTGGCTCAAACTTTAAGACAGGGTGACAGACAAAAAACAACCACAGTTCTGAATTATAAACAAAGTGTGAAGAAAGCAAGGGCTGAGAGAAAAGAGCGAGAAGTGGTAGTGTGTGGAGCTGGGTGGGAGGGGACTGAGATCTGAAGGGTGAGGCAAAACCAGTTGTCAGTAAAAATATTCCAAAGCAAAAGGGAGCAAACACTTAGAGAAAAGATCTATGAAGAGAAAGGAAAAAGGTTTTGAAATGTTCAACAAAGTATAAATAAACCAGAGTGGCTTTGGCATAGTTTATAAATAGGACACATGACAAGAAGGGATCAGAGAACATGGCAAGAGCCAGATAGTGGTTTCCATCTTAGGCAAAGGTAAGGAGTTAGGACTCCTTAGTGAAAAAGAGATGTCATAGATGAATTTTAGTTTCAGGAGTGATTTGATCAGGTTTGCAAAAATCACTTGTGGCTCTGTGCAGAATGAACTGGAAGAACAGGAGAGCAGAGGACTGGAATCAAGTTAGGCTGGTCAGTAGCAGAAAGGTGGGGAAATGGAGAAGGGATAATAATTTCTTTTCTTACAAAATCAAGAGATGGCATTTAAAAATTAATAAAAGCACTGGAGTTTTAAATATTATTTGAAGTGAAAACAGTAATCACAGAGAATTCTTCATGTATGGTAAACATATATACAATGAATAAAAATTGTGATGAGCTGGGAGGAAGAGATGTATCCTTATATCTTGTTGTTATAAGTAACTAAATTTGGAAGATCAAGAATTAGCGGTATAAACATGTTATCTGAAAATGTAGTAATAACCAGAAAAAGAAAAATATTGGCCTCTGGGAAGCCAGAGGGCCAAACTCCTTACAGATGGATTACCTTTGGGTAGAGAGACATTACTTTAATAAAAATGATTTTAATCACATAGATTGATGGGAAATTTTGCATATATTTTTACTCCATTAGCTTAATAAAAAAAGAACTAAATTTATCAAAATGCTAAGGCTGTGGAAAACAGTCTTCTACTCACAACGTTGGCAACTACATTTGAAATTTAACTAATATATTTTTCCATTAGCCAAAACACCATGAATGAATCTGAGTTTTGAAAGTGAAAAACACACACTTCAGCCTATAATTAATTAAAGAGAAAATTTCCATGTAAGAACCTGGGCGTGGAATTTCAAAACCAAAATAAAAACATCAGGCTTTTGAACGGGTGGTGAGAGGTAAGGTTGCTTTGTGATGGGAAATTGGCACCATCTAGTGGAGAACATTTTGTTTGCTTAATTTAAGAAAACCACAGAATGTTATGTTAACATGTTAACCAAGTTTACTAACCCAAAAGTTACAAAACTTTGCAAAATCTTCAAAGGTAAACCAGTGCATATGAGTCCACACAGACGTTTTCTTTTTAAATAAAGTATAGTTTATGGGCTTTTTATTTTATGAAATGTGAAACATTTTTGAGTGGATATGTTCCACAGTGGGACTGGGTTCAGTTGATATTTTCTCCCTTACCTTTAAAGAAGAAATTCCATAATAGAATATTAAATCATTGCCGTTATTATAAAACCAAGTAAGAAAAGGAGTTTAGCAATTGAAATAATAATGTAACAATTATGGCCAATAATAAGTACTTTAAAATTAGTCATTTTTAAAACTAATATGTTGGGTTTATTAATGCAATATTTCTAATATCAGTGTTGTATCTGTAAATTAAGCAGCAACAAGTATTAAGAACATTAACAATTAAAATCAATGGACTTGTGCTTATTTATTATTAATGTTCGTGTCAAATATTTATTAGAAAATAATATATGTAGATTCTCTTACTTTAATATTTTATTATAAAATATGACACATACAAAAGAATAAAATATGGACATTTTGCCTTGCAAAAGATTATAATTATCTATATCAAGAAACAGAACCTTCCCAGAAAGGTCCTATGCATTTCTTCCATATCTAGATACCTATATTTCTTACAGGGAAAAATAGTACTTGATATCTGTGGTAATTGCATTTTGCTTTTCGTTTATGCCTATACAGCTCCGTTCACCTTCCTAGTAAACAGAATATGTCTACCTTTAAATTTTATACAGATGTGATATTCCTATAATATTTGATGTACCTTTGTGGGTTTTTTTACTTAATATTGTCATTTTTTTCTGTTCATTATTATTTCGTATAAATGATATAATATTCCATTGCATGCCTACACTGTTACTATTTATCGATTCATATGTTGCTGGGCACTGTGATTGCTTCCATTTTTGACTATTTACTATACTGTTATCATCACTACCATGTGTAAAATTTGGTTCACATCTTGTGTGAGTTTCTTTAGGGTTGAGTTTTTAAGGATATCCTTGCTGAGCAATAGGTAATTGCTCTGGGCATTATATTTATATTTACATCCCATATAATTTCGTATGTTGAAATCCTAACTAACAATAAGATGGAATTCAGAGATGGAGCCTCTGGTATTTCAATTAGTTTTAAATGAGGTCGTGAAAGTGATGAGATTAGTGTCTTTATTGGAATGGAAAGAGACTAAAACTCCCTCTTTCTCTCTCCCTCTGCCTTTTGAGAATACAGGGAAAAGATCTGCACCTGCAAACTGGTGCTTGACTCTTACCCAGTCAAATCATGCTGCCATCTTCATCTCATTACTCTTCCCAAAATGTGAGAAATGAATTGTGGTGTTGAAATCACTCAAAATATGGAATTTTTGTTATAGCAGCCTAACTGGCAAAGATGATAATGCACAATTTCAATTTGATCGGGTCCTGCTAAACTCTTTTTCTGATGCAGTGGTTCCAATTTTCCTACCCACTAACAACTCTTAATGCTCTATGTTCTTTCCAAATGTTGAGCTTTTTAGACATTTTATTTCTGCCAATATCATTTTTATATTTATGATTTATTCTGATTCTCATTTTCTTCTTTAATTTGAGCAATTTTTCTAAAGTATAATCATGGTATGATTTTCTCTTTCGCAAAATGTTTGTTCAAATTCTTTGCCATTTTCCCTTTTTATTTTCTTTACTACTCTTCTAAGGTTTTGATTGCAAGGTTACTTTTTCTTGGATACTTTGGAGCTTTTACACATTTTGATTATAGAGCTCTTGTGATTCTAAGAATTTTCTTGTATTGGCTTTGCCTAGGCACATTTTTGTTCTAGGAATTTGTTTCATCAATATTTCCAGATGCATCAGCACACACTGTTTATAGTTGCTTTAGTAAGCTATTTCATTGCTGTGACCTAAAGAACTGACAAGAATAACTTTAGGAGAAGAAGTTTATTTAGGGGCTCATAGTTTCATGGGTCTGAGTCCATAGAAGGCTGGCTCCATTCCTTGGTGCTCCAGGTGAGGCTGAACATCATGACTGAACTCGTGGTTCCATAGCGCAGAGAGAGACACTCCACACCAGATACCCAAAGGCAGGCCCCCAATGACCCACCCTCTCCAGCCACACCCTACAGTTACCAGTTAATCTCTAACTCGCAAATTGTGTTGAGACTCTCATAACCCAATCATTTCACCTCAGACTTCCCAAATTGTCTCACATGAGCTTTTGGGGGACACCTGTTATCCAAACCATAGCAATATTATTCTGTTAAAATGTTTCCAATATTTGTGAGATTTCTAGTGATATTTATTTTCCATGTGTAATCATAATTATTTGTGTACCCCTCCTTTTAATTTTAATCAGTCACACGGGGAAGGCAACTTACTATCCACAATAAAATTACTTTTCCTTTCCAGAGAAGTCTCTGCCCTGTATTTTATGTGTTTCAAGTGATTTTATCTGGTCTATACAGATGATCTAGGGTAATCACCTTGATTAAAAATGATTGACTGATTTCTCATCCACCTAGGAGCACATAGAGTGATGTTGGATTGAATAACAAAGATGGCGACTTAGCCATATTTATCTAAGTATCACAGCTAGTTAATACCTTTCCACTCTTCTGGGCACTGAGAGAAACTTATAAGACATAAATTCTTTCTTTCTTTTTTTTTTTAAAGAAAAAGTAGACAGTGAGAGAGAGAGAGAGAGAGAGAGAAAGAATCAATTTTTATTTAGCTTTTCACATGGCTTTCATTGCTCTGAAACTTCATTGTGTACATGGTGCTGGGGTTTGAACTCGAATACTTGCGCGTACCAGGCAAGTGCCGTAACCACTTAGCCATCGCTCCAGCCCTAAGACATAAATTATTTTAATTCTCTTAAACCAAATCCAAATGTTCAAATTCCTTTGATAATTCAAACAGTTCAAAGCTGGATTCTAAATTTATGCCATGAGTGGTTTATGGCTAGCTCTCCTTCATACTGGCATAAACCAATTCAGTGTCTCAAATTTCACTTTTCTTGATTTTGCCTAATAAGCCCATTAAGTAGTGGCAATGTTAAATGACTATTCTTAATGATTTTTTTTAGTTTAACATTTTTCTTTTGATGGTATTAGTGCTTTTCCTACTGAAAACAATGCTTTTATGTAGAAGGTAATTTTTCTATTAAGTTTCCTTCAAATTTTGCTTAGTTTTTTTTATAAATAGAATTTTTATTTTAAAATACTCTAATGTATATATATATATGTTCTTATGTAATTCATTTTGTTCATTAAACTTTAGATTTTTGGTATTTAATCATAGTGTTTAAAAACATTAAGTTCTCTTTTGCACAGCATGATAAGTATCAATTATGATAATGTACTTTTTTTTCAAAAGAGCTGAAGAAAAGATTTTGAATGTTCTAACTGCGAAGAAATAAATGTTTGAGGAGAGAGATGTTTACATTGTTTTGGGCAATGTAAAATGGATACTTGTACTGAAACATCACAGGGACCCCATAAATATGAGCAAATAAGTATTAATTAGAAAAAATGTTTTAATTGAAAAAAATTGATAGATGTTTGAGGAAATGGCCACATTTAGCTTGACTTAAATATCACATAATGTATACAAACACTTAAACACCACATAGCAACCCATAGTAACCCATTCATTATGTGTAATTTTTGCTTATATCTCTCAATCCTTTAAAAAAGAAAAAAATGAAAATTAGTAAAATAAACAGATATGATTGCAGATAAATGGCACAAAATAATAGTTAAACAACAATGTAGTATCAGATGTAGTGGGTAGTTAAAGATGCTATAAGAGAATGAATTAGATTCACACAAAGTGTGGTGAGATGTGAGCACGTTTGCCTGGGCAGCCCCACCTATTTGGCCTCACTGCTCACAGCCCACACGTCCTCTCCCCTGGCTGGCTCTGCCCATTGCTTTCTGCAGCTTTCCTTGGCAGATGTTCCTTGTACCCAGAATCTCTTAATTCCTGAGATCTCTGCCTCTTCAACTTCACCCTCACATCTTCATGCATTTTCCTCCCAGGGATTCTGCCTAAAGGGATTCTGACCTTGCTGTACTTTTCCTGGCCTCCCAGGCCTTTCTTTGAGATCCCAGTGGAAGCCTCCATGACCTCCTAAGTCCAGCGCCCTGCATTCCTGAAGAACTGCTGTCATATGAATAATGGCAAGGTCTGTTGTCCGCTCAAGGAGGAGCTGGGCCCCCTGGGATCACAGCTGCAGTGACCTTTGAGTATCTGGACAACTGAACATTGTGTAAGGAATCCTGAGGGAACAAATACCTAGGTGCCTCTTATTAGAATCAGGTGCTCCCATGGTCTCTTTTTAAATGAGTTTTTATTTTTTTTCTCATATGCCTTTGTTTCTCCTAAACTTAATTGTACATGAGGTGCTGGGGTTTGAACCTGGGTCCTTGCACATGTAGGCAAGCATTCCAAACACTGAACCACTGCTCCAGCCCCAAGCTTTTACAATTACACTGTTAAGTCTCCATGGGTGTAGTATTACTGATTTCTGAGATGCCCTTAAGGCATTTTTCCCAATGCAAAATACTTAGTTTCTCTTTAGGGGTGGTAATCTCTTCAGTAATCATCTCTTCTTTACCGCAATTTTACATATACGTCTTTGGCCACAATGAAAGTTTTTGAATATTTCCTCTCTCTCTCTCTCTCTCTCTCTCTCTCGCTTATTGTTCCTCATTATCATAGTAAACCTGGATAAAAACTACCAACAATACCCATGCCACTGCCTAAAAGTTCTACTCCCTGAAATTTACAATTTACTCCATCAAATTAATTAGTTCATCAAATATAGATTCAACTTCACACCAAGTCTCAGGTCATGAGAAAATTGTAGATAAATTTTTTGCCATAATGTGATTTGTATGGCTTCTAGTCCATTCCTAACAGAGTCCTAATTACCATCTGATACCTAATGAGCAAAATATTTTTACTCTTCACTTTCTTATCAGCATTCAGGTCTTCTGAGCTCCCACCAGAATTTACCCAATAATCTTTGCTTACAGTATTCTAAGTTTTCTCTAGCTTGCATCTCCAAACTTTGAAATTTCTCCAATAAACCAATTCTAAAGGCTTCTGAACCACATGATCAGATAACATGTAGCAACAGCCCCACTTCTCAGTACCAATTTCTATGTAAGTCATCTTTTCATCAATGTGAACAAAATACCTAACAAGAATAACTTAGCAGAGAAAGTTTATTTTGGGGCTCATGGTTTCAAGGACTAAATCTCTGAATCCATGAGCCCCAAATAAACCTTTTCCCCTCTAAGAGATCTCTGTTATAATTTTAAGCATCTCAGAAATTTCAAGACACTGATTTCAGGCTTCAATATTTACTATTATAGACTTAACTATTATTTTAGCCATTCTCCTGAAAATAAAATGTTTTCTCTATGTGTTTTTAAGGTTTTTTTTCTTTACTGTTTTTTTTTTTTTATTTTTTTAGCAAAACCTAAGTATAGGTTTTCTTTTGTGTATACGTTTAGGGTATTGGTGAGATTTTGAATCTGCGAGTTGATTTATTTAATTTTGGTGCCTTTGAACTGTTATTTATTTAGCTATCGTTTCTGTTAATTCTCTCTCTTCTGAAACTCCAGTTATACATAACTTGTATCATTTCAACTCTGCACAGCACATTCTTTTACTATTTTGTTTTGTTCATGCACTTTAGACTTTCTGTATTTCAGTTTTGCTATTTCTATATTAGACTTCCTTTAAGTTTAATATGTTTCCTGCTATGTCCATATGACTCTCAAGACCATCCCATGAGACATGAGTTCAGTTATTTATTCTGTACTGTCAGAATAATACATGATTTTTACAATGATTTTATTTGGGGTATCTTTTTATCTTTACTTATTTTGTCCATCTTCTTCCTCTAGTTTCTTTAACATAATTAAAATAGTTATTTTAAAGATACTGATACTAAATGTAGCTTCTAGAGCTAAGTGTCTGCTTCTGCCAACTTATTTTCTCTTCCTACATATACTATTTTTATCCTTTTATGTATGCTTTAATTTTCATTCAAGGGCACACATTGTATGAGACAAATGTTTTGACTAAAGTTTATTATTTACTCCCATCAACAAGAGTGTTTGCTTTCTCTTGATCCAATTTAACTTATATTTTAGATTTATCCAGTCCACTTCTGGTATTAAATGATGCAAAGTGAAGACTATGTAGGTGTGTGAGTGTGTGTGTGTGTGTGCGTGTGTGTATGTGTGTGTACAGGCACACTTTCATGTGCATTTTAAATCAAGAACTCAGTTGGAGTCTTTCTTTTCTATCCCAAAAGATTGTAATAAGTTCATTGATTTGTTGATGTTTTGACTTCTACCATTAAATCAGACATTGAGTGACTTTCAAATGTAGCAAATATCTTTACGAAGACACTAGTTGTGTACTTGAAGCAGGCTCTTTATCCTGTTAGAAGTTTTTCTGAGACTATGGGATATTTCAGGTTGAAGCGCCAGCAGGGCACTCTGATTCTGCAAAGGTTTCAGAAATTTTCAAGCTAGACATAGTTCCCAAAGGTTGTCTGTTCTTCCTTCCTTCATTGCTTTTCCTTCATTTACTCAAACTGTGATCATCAGTGTATATCCTGAGCTGGCAAACACAACCAGATAAGAAATAGCCAGAGATCATATGTTTGTATGAAAAAGGCCCTTACCTCTTAGATTTAGTTCATAAATCCTCTTTGATCCTCCAACTTACTTTGTTGTTGTTGTTGTTGTTGAGTGAGACAGAGGGATAGGGAGAGACAGAGAAGGAGAGAATTAATTTTATTTAGTTTTCATGTGGCTTTTGTTGCTCCAACACTTTGTTGTGTACATGGTGCTGGTGTTCAAACCTGCATCCTTGTGCGTGGCAGGCAAGTGCCATAACTGCTGAGCCTCTGCTCCAGCCCCTTCAACTTACTTTTAAACAGTTTCTCTCTCACACACACATTTTCCCAGTAAGAATAAGAAGCATTGTTGCTTTCCATTGTACTTCAACCTATTACAGCATTCTTGTGTAGTTTTGGGTGACAGTACTGTGGTTTATTTGTCTAAATATAATTTATCCACTTGTAATGCATATTGTGTATCTCTTTCATTACTTACTTGATATCTAACTTCCCTATTATAATGGAAACAAGGAACAGATCATTTGATTTATTCATTGTTTTTTCTTTAGAATTTAGAATAGGGGCAGTCAACATTTCCCAAACTAGTTAAAAAGAAGCACTAGTCTATTCACCAATTAATAAAATGTATTACATAATGGATATTCTTTAAAAATTTTGTAGATTAAATTTTCATGAGGGGCTGGAATGGTGACTCAGTTGTTGGAGTGCTTGCCTGTCATGCACAAGCACCCTGGTTGGAACCCCAGCACCACATACACAATGAAGTGTTCGAAAAGCAAAGGCCAGATGAATAAATAAATAAAATTGAGTCTCGTTCTATTTCTCTCTCCCTCTCTTTAATTTTTTTTATGAAATAAAAATCTACATCTCTATGTTCTCACACACACACACACACACACACACACACACACACACACACAGATAGATCAGTAACCATATAGGTATTTCTAAAAGCAAAACCAACTCCCACATACCATATATTTAAATAGATATTTAAAGCACTTACTTTGTTTTTATTGTTTGTAGATTGCCAAGGACCTCCTCCAAAAGGAAGTACAGAAATTCTGTCAGGTTCCTGGTCTGACCAAACTTATCCAGAAGGTACTCAGGCTACCTACAAATGCCGCCCTGGATACAGAACTCTTGGCACCATCATAAAGGCATGCAGAAATGGAGAATGGGTGGCCCTTAATCCAGCCAGGATATGTCGGAGTAAGTACTTCACTTATTTGTGAAACATGAAAATACTTAACACTTTATATTGTAGCAATATTGGTTGAATTATATCACTATTATTATTTTAATACAAAACAATATATGTCTATTTAAAGAAGGGAATAGTAATCCTAAGAAATTCAAAAATGCATTCAATTCTAAAATAATAGCTTTGCAGCAGGGCACAGGGGTACACACCTGTAATCCCAGAGACTGGAGAGGCTGAGGCAGAAGGACTGCCAACTTCAAAGGCATCCTCAGCAACTTACTGAGGTGCTAAGCAACTGAGTGAGACCCTCTCTCAAAAATAAAAATTTAAAAAGGACTGAGGATGTTGCTCAGAGGTTGAGCATCCCTGGATTCAATCCTTGGTACCAAAAAAAAAAAAAAAAAAAAGAAAGAAAGAAAGAAAGAAAAGAAAATAATAATAACTTTGCCATTTTCAATTTTTCTTATATGCAATGCTATCCTATCATTTAATACCAAATATCCTTGTCCCCCGATTCCTGCATAAAATGTGCTTCCCTGGGGCTGGAGTGGTAGCTCAGCAGTTGGAGCAGTTGCCTGACATGTGCAAGGAATCAGGTTCAAATCCCAGCATCACATACAAAACAAAGTGGTGGAGAAACAAAGGCCATATGAAAAAATAAATAAATAAAATTGGTGGCTTGGCAGTTACAGCACTTGTCTGGCATGTGCAAGGACACAGTTTGGAACTCTAGCGCCACGTACACCATGAAGTATTGGAGCAATTAAAGTCACATAGAAAACTAAAAATAAAATTGATTCTCTCTTCCTATCTCTCTCTCTCTTCAAAAAAATGTGCTCCATGTATTACAAACTAATAAATATATTTTTCATTTTAGAAAAGCCCTGCGGACATCCTGGTGATACTCCCTTTGGTTCTTTTCATCTTGCAGTAGGAAATGAATTTGAATATGGTGCAAAAGTTGTTTATACATGTGATGAGGGGTATGTAGTCCATATGTGGAATTTAAATATGGTGCAAAGGTTGTTTATACATGTGATGAGGGAAGTAACACACAAATAACTTGAAAATTAAATTATAATATATATTATTAAATGTGAATATCATATTATCTCCTCAACACTGAAAATTAAGCTATAATTACCCTGGTATAGTGTTGTTATAAGAGAGTGGTAAAACTGTAGGTATTTAAGTAAGTGTTCACCCATGACATCTTTTCTACATTCTACTATTTGCAGAGTATTATGGGTTATTTATGTTAGGGACAATCACAATTATAATAAATTAATTATATGGTAATTATCCATAAAACTTTATAAAATTCAAGGGAAGCAAGACTTTCATTTGCTTATAAGTTTTACTTAGAAATGTGCTATTCTTTAAGTCTTTGTGGTATGCAAATTCTTCCTGTCATGTATCAAAATGTTTTTCTTTCAGAATCATTGACTCTATGCCTTCTAACCAAAGACTAAGTTTTCCTTGCAGATCTTATCACTTTTCCTCCTCAGTGTTTTCACTTATCTACTATTCCTCTCTAGGTCAAAAAATTATTTTGCAGAAAATTTTATACATTGGAAAGCCATGATTAGATCACTATTATTTTATAAAGAAAAAATTAAGAAATTACAAATGAAATCTTATTATTATCCCCTCATACATTTCTTGATTTGGAACAAGAAAATGTAATAGTTTAAGGTCAGGCTTTGGACTAAACTCACACTCTGAAACTCCAACACTCAATGCCTACATGAATGAATGTCTTCACTTGCATTTCCCATGTCACGGGATTGGTTAGAGAAAGAAAGAAGATGCACACTTACAGTCCTTAGAAAAGATCCTGGGATATTGCAAGTCTTCTCTTTAGGTTTCAACCATGACTTGGAAAAGGAATCAAAACCCATAGATTTCTTGTACTTAGTTTCCTCTATTTTAGCAACTCATATTTACAATTTTGTAAAGAAATTAGCTACAAACTTGCCTCTGATTCTGGCTCCCTTCACCTTACACATTGTGTCAACCAGGGATATACTCAGATATAGCCCCCCATATAGCCTCCAACAGAACTTTGTCAGTG
Source organism: Aplodontia rufa (assembly GCA_004027875.1). Classification (NCBI taxonomy): domain Eukaryota; kingdom Metazoa; phylum Chordata; class Mammalia; order Rodentia; family Aplodontiidae; genus Aplodontia; species Aplodontia rufa. Next base: position 23,635 of record PVKS010006091.1, read on the forward strand.
AAATCACTGATATTTTTCAGTGAAATGGTGTGCTTAGGTCATCTAGGATCAGTAAACAGAAGTAGTTTGTGTGGTTTTTAAATTTTATTGAGGGAATGTTTTTACTTGTTTGAGGGGTTGTAAATCTTTTAACCCAATTGTGGAATCTGATGGTGCAGTAGATTTTTCTACCTTTGTAGTTCCAGTCAGTCAACCAACCCTTTTCCATCCTTTGTCTCCAGTTATTTCCTTTGCTGAATACTAACCACTTAACTGCATATTCAATGCAGATATCCAGTTTTATTATCCTACAGGTAGGCAATTTTGAGAAGTTTTGAAAGCTTTTAAAAAGTTTTTTTTTCTATTATTCAGCTTGTTTTGGTTGCAGCAATGTGAGCCATTGCTTTTGCCAACTACTAAGTTATAGGCAAGTTCTTTCCCCTCTTTCCCTCCAAATATATGGACCATGGGAGGCTTTGTGAATTTTGCAGAATATGCAAAATATCTTTGGGGAATAATTATGTTTCTGGTATGGATATAAGATGCTCAGAAAACTTGTTTTCTGTGTTACAAGAGGGTACATTCTGCCTAGTAGAGAAATTAGAGGACTATATTAATAATCAATTATTTTGTTTCCTCTCCATGAAATGTAGAGTAAAAGCTTGACTTAAAGTTCTGTGACTAAAATTTGGTTTACTCAAATGTTTTCTTTCCTTACAGAATTAAGAACAAGTAAAAGCATTTTTTTTTTTGGTGGGGGGATGTTTATTTTACTTGTGCAATGAGCAGAAGAATCCTTATTTGCAAATGAAGAAAATAAATAGTGGTGAGAATTATTTTAGTGAGCCTGCAGGTCTTTCAAAGCCAAAAGGGCAGGGGGAGAAATTGAAGAAATAAGAAGGGAAGAACCACGAAAGTAAAGAAGGAAGGAACAAATGAATGTAGGCTGGGAGGAAAAAGAGCGAAGGAAAAAAAAAAGAAGGAGGTGAAAAAGAAGAAAGGAAATGTGTAAATTATTAAATTTCCATCAAATGGAGTTTCTGGGGACATTCAGAATAGTATTGAGCTTAAAAGTTCCTGTAAATACATCATGTCTCACTACTCTTGTTATTTTTGTGTGTTAAGGTATCAAATGTTAGGTGAGAATAATTATCGTGAATGTGACGCAGATGGATGGACAAATGATATTCCTGTCTGTGAAGGTACATATAAATTTTATTTGTCAAAATATCTAAAATATTTAGGCTTTTCCAAAATATTTTATGTCAAAATATTCTTAAAGTTTAAATAAATTTTTCTTATTTAAATTATTTTTATGGTTTCCAATACAGTTTAAAGTTATTTCCCTTGATGAATACTAACCACTTAACTGGATGTCCAGTTTTATTTTCTTATGGGTAGGTGGTTTTAAAAATTTTTGAAAATTCTGAAAAAGTTCTGAAAAAGTTGTTCTGGTATTATGCTTATCCAGTTGCAGCAATGTATCTATTCATTTTATTACTACATTATGTTGTATTTCCATATACTGAATATGGGGGTTGGGGGCATAGCTCAGTGGTAGAGCAGTTACTGAACATGCATGAGGACCAGAGTTTCATTCCCAGTACCTCAGAAAGAAAGAGGAAAAAAAAAAAAAGAACCTGACACCAGTATACCAAATATGAATACAGCCTTATATAATAAAGTATTTGATGTCAAGGAAACTAAAGCTCCCTTTTTCCCTTTGGATTCTAACCTAGAAATGCCCACAAGTTATTCCTAGCTTATTGAGATCAGAATTTCAGTTTTATTAATGAAGAAGGTCTTGTTGAGTAACCACCGAAATGCAGGGAAGTAGAGAACATGATTTGAACATCTCTGTGATTCCCCACTAGAGGAGGTTTTCCTGTGGTTTCAGAGTCAGGAGAGCTTTGTTGCTTCTTACTAACCTATAGAGCAAACAGAGAGAATGAGAAAATGTACATCCTGTTTCCAAGTTTTGGGTTAATAATTTAAATTTATAGTCATCAATGATATAGAAAATATCAATCAGAATAGTATTTCCTAGTTCCATAGTGAATAGTAAATGAAGAGAGAGGGAGGAAGGGAGGGGAGAGTAGAGAAAGAAATGTGATGAATATTCCAATTGACTGGAGAATGAAAGAGTTCTTATTTATGAAAATGAGAGGAAGATGATCTAGGTAACATCTACCTCAAAATCACCTGGATGCTTGTTAAAAACTGAAATTTGAGTTACTGGGAAAGGTTTATCCAATCAGTAACTTTGGGGTGACAGAGAAGCAGTCCTAGAAGTTCCATTATAACAAGCATTCAGTAAAAAGGTTTGATTTCCATAACATTAGACATTTGAAAATATTAAGTCAAATCAATAGAAGTACTTGTTATTCTGAACACTAAAGTGCAAGAGGAAGCCAATTAAGAACAATTTTTTATTGTGAAGTAAATATTATCATAAAGTTTGCTTTTATATCTTTTTGGAATGTTGTTTAATATTATTCTGGGGCATAAATGTTAATTTTGTATTTATTTATTCTAAACTTCATATTTTTTAATTATTTAAGAGACATGTTGCCATGAAAATGCAAACTACCAAAGTAATAGCTGTTTGTCCAGTTGCTTAGCTTTTATTTCTTGCAAATAGGCATATCAAATGTTTCTAAAATATTTAAATGATTTCCTCCTATTTTATTTTGCTGATGATTTTACACACACACACATATGCACGTACACACACACAATTTCATTATAAAGTTTTCAAATTTTATTAAAAAATGTTATTTTTATTTTTTCAGTTGTTAAGTGTTTGCCAGTGACAGAACCAGAAAATGGGAGAATAATCAGTAGTGCAGTGGAACCAGACCAGGAATATTATTTTGGACAAGTGGTACAGTTTGAGTGTAATTCAGGCTTCAGACGTGAAGGACAGCCTGAAATACATTGTTCAGAAAATGGTCATTGGAGTCATGAAAAGCCAAAATGTGTGGGTAAGATGTAATTAGTACTTGGATGATTGTTTTAATTTTCCTTATGAAAAAATATGCTTGAAAATATTGTCCACATTAAAGAATATTAATAATTCTAAAAAACCTAATATTTATTAAGCATGTACTATTTCCCTATAATTGATCTTAGTTTTCTGTAGAGTCCTTGTATTTTACCCATAAAAAGAGTTACATGATTTATGTACTTGTATCATCTCTGTAATTGAAGACTTGTCATTGTGGTGCAAAATTATTCTAGTCAGCTTTTCTGTTGTTGTGTCTAAAGACCTGACAAGAATCATCAAAGGAGGAAAAGTTAATTTGGGGGCTTACCATTTCAGAGGTTTTAGTCCATAGAGAGTTAAATCTGTTCCTTGGAGCTCAAAACAAGGCAGAACATCATGGAGAGATAATATGGCAGAGGAAAGTAGCTAAGGTCATGATGATCAGGAAGGAGAGAGACTCTGCTCACAACAGATAAAATATAAACCCTAAAGGCATGCCCCCAATGACCCGCCTCCTCCAGCCACACCCTACCTGCCTTCAGTTACCACCCTTTTAATCCCTATCAGGGGGATTGATGCACTGACTGGGTCGAGACTCTCCATAATCCAATCATTTCACCTCTAAACCTTCCTGTGTTGCCTCGCACATGAGTTTTTTTGGGGACACTTCACACCTAAACCGTAACAAGACTCAAATCATGTGCCCTAGATTACCATAGCATAGGATTCTAGATTTATACCTTGGTTATTCTCTGACACGACCATCCATGTTCTAACCATAATCATACTGTAGTTGGCTCTTACAGGTCGAAATAGAAGGCTCATCGTTTCTGTGCAAGTTGTAGTACTGACCTTAGAAAAGATTGTTCTTTATTTTGGATGTCAAATATTTATTGTTTCCACCAATGCATCATGTCAATGTTATAGTTTTGAATAACTTCTAGGAAATGACCCTCTTTCTGACAGTTAACTATAAATATTGCTGAGCTGTATTGAATCCACCAAATAAATCTTTGAATTTTAGAAAAAGTTCTGTAGTCAACTGCAAGCCATCATTTCTTCAATTTCTTTAGTCATAATACAGATGATTTGTGTATCTTGATCAATTGGTGACTTTGGTTTTTGTAATTAAACATTATAGCCAGTTTTTTTCATAGTATCATACTTAATTTAAACTACTCCTGTTGGGAAGAAATTTCTGCCATGTTTATTTATTATCTAAAATCTCCAACTTATTCATGATTTTTAGTCTAGGCTGCCTTACAATAAAAATCATAATTATCTTCCTAAAATTTCTATCTAACAAAAGTAGATCTTGTGATACTAATACTAAATCAATATTTATCTTCAGTGTAGTAAAGATTATATACTTTAGCAGTTTGGAGATGGGGTTTCCGTGCTCACAGTTAGATTTCTGTGGCTAGAGAAACCTTCCTGGATTTGAAGATGGATGCTTAAGAAAGTCTTGAAGGAAGAAAGGGATGTTTCCAGATGAAGACAAAAAAGGCAAAAGCATGTCTGTCCTGGGAATGTCACGGGAGGAACATGGAAAGACAGTGAGCCTCTGATGAGCATGAAGCTCCACTGTTCCTTGTCCTCTGTTCCAGGGGCCTTGCATAGGACACAGTTAGTGATAAACCAGCAGTGGGATGAAGGTAGGCCAGTGCAAGGTACAGAGGAGCTAAGTGCACCACCCTTAAGAACTTAGCATTATGCAGACCAAGCTGGAGCTAGTGAAGGATTGCAAATGGATCAGTAAAGTGACCATTTAGAAGTTGTTTAAGGAAAACAGATTAGAAAGATGGGAGAAGAGGATCTGGAAAATCAGTTATTATCACAATCTCAGGGAAAATTGTTTGAGAGAATTGGTGTCAAAGATGATGGGTAGATTTTTCTTCATTATTGCTATTGTGTATGTGTGTGTGTGTTTGTGTGTTTGTGTTTTGACAGGAAACCTGTATAGACGGTGAAGACAAAAGCAGAAAGTCAGCTATTTTCAAAGATGTGAAGAAAAATGAGTTGAATAATTTTCCTTTTCTGGTGATAATTATTCAATAACTATAGAATATGTTATTTTACAGGTCACTTGGTGAAAATACTCATCACAATAAATCAGTACCTACATTCAATTTCACATATACATTTGGTGACTATTACTGTCATTTACTTCCAAAGGGCTAATTTACCCTCAAACTAAAGTTGAAACATAATTTTAGTTAGAAGTTTAACTTTTGGCAAAAAATGAAGAACAATAAATGTTAAGAACAACAAATGAATCAGGCAGTCAAGTCAAAAGAGAACTTTGGTTGGCTGATTTAGCTAATGGAAATGAAATTTCTATATTTATATCTATGGGACTAGGGCATAGTCCTTTAGTTCATAATAAACATTTGAGAATTTAATCCCCTGTATTTAGAAATTTCCTGCACACAACCAGAAGTTAGAAATGGATATTCCATATCTCAGAAGAAAATTTATAAGGCGAATGAACGATTTCAATATAAATGTAAACCAGGTTTTGAATACAGCGAAAGAAGCGATGCTGTGTGCACTGGTTCAGGATGGAGTCCAGTCCCTTCATGCGAAGGTAATGTTTTTATTCCTGTCTCTTTTGTTAAGAATTTTATCAGTTAATTAATTAACTAATTAATTTAGTGGCATGTGAGATTGTGTCCAGGACCTTGTGCCTGCTAGGCAAGGATTTTACCATTCACTGAGCAACAACCCCAATCCCAAACTTTTTTACATCTAGCAACACTTAAAACTTGTTTATAAGTGTCTATGAAGAATACTATGCTTTTGAAGATTTTTGCTTTTATTTTTCATTTATTTTTGGGGGGGTTATAATTTTATTAAATAATTTAGTTATTGTACAATCAAAAATGCATATAAAGTAACAATATGATATGCATATATTTTTAAATCAGAATTACCCCCTTGATCCCTCCCTATCCTCCCTCCCTTTTCCCTCTCACCTGCTCCTTCCCCTTTCTTCCCAATACATATGTATGAATGCCCTAGATTATGTATTGCTACACCATAGCTGGGTCTAATACACAAGACTGACTATGTTGTACACAGGCCTGGGTTTAGCTCCACCCTCCACAAATGAGTGAAAACATTTGACCCTTGACTCTCTGGGTTTGGCTAACTTTGCTCAGCATGATTTCCTCTACGTCATCCATTTGCCTTCAAAGGCTGCAATTTCATTGCTTCTGATTGCTGAGTAGAACTCCATGGTGTGTGTGTGTATATATATATATATACATTTACCACAGTTTTTGGATCCAGTGGGACAGCAACTATTTTAATCAATATAGTTATTTTACATAAACAATCCTTCTTAGAAACAGAGCATTTTTATAAGAACTATTACAAATATCATCTGTCATAGAATTTTAAGTGTGCAAAGTCCTTTTTGACACTAATTTCTGTGATCTTCTCACTCTCACTATAAAAATAAATAGGACTAGAGGGTTAAATATTCTACTAAGTAGCTAGTCCATGGTGGTAAAACACTCCTGGAGCAGAGCCAGCACTCTCATAGGCTTTCTAATTACAAATAATCAACAGTTCCCAAATAAACAGATTGTACATTCAAAGCTGAGAATTTAGCTTTAAAAAGTAAATTACATTAATATTGGATGAGGTAAAACTCTATTGACAATGGAAATAAGGGGAAGAAAGTGGAGATTTTCTTGAACAACAGGTCTAATTTGAAACAACTGTGGTGATGGTGCTGTAACAGAAATTCTAACTCCCAGCTTCCTTATGGAAGGATGCCAGGCAGAGACAGAGTGCTATTTGTCACCAAAAAGTGTATCTGAACCTTGTGCTGTATTGCACCTCCCTCTTTTTAAAGAGATATCTTCGAACAGTCATGACCTAGAGAAGACCGTTGAATAGTTTAAGAAATCATGTCATAAAAAGAACAATAAGAAAACATAGCTATAATGTAGTAACTCCTGTTTTCAGGTATTGGCAGGCATTTCTGAAATGAAGCGAGGTAGCATTTTGATGAGAGCTCTTGTAGTGAGTGATACAAGGACCAATGATAGGTCCAGCAACTTTCACCACTTTTGCCATACTGGGAGCAGAAGGAGAATTAACCCTCAAGATCCCTCAGAACTTTACGTCTTTTTTTTTTTTTTTTAAGAGAGAGGGAAAGAAAGAGAAAAGGGAATCAACTTTATTTTTTTTTCCCTCTGGCCTTTATTTCTCTGACCTTTGGTTGTGTATGTGGTGCTGGGGTTTGAACCTGAGTCCTTACCCATGCCAGGCAAATAGTCCAACTGCTTAGCCACCACTCCAGCCCCAGAACTTTACATCTTCTGACACATAATTCAATATTTGATACATGTATACATCTCATTTTAATTATCTTCTTTTACCAAAGTAGAGCTAATTTTGAGTTAATTTTATACTTAAAAAATTATTTGTGTTTGAACCTACAAAGAGCTCCATGGACAAACCTATCTTCCTTCCTGATAAAGTGATCTCCATTTTTAGGCATCACACATAAAATATTTTAGAAAGTGACTTATGATCACTTTCACTTTAACAAGACACTGATAACCCACATTAGATCCATGTTTAGCTAATCACAAAATACTTTACCCCAAATTGCATAAACATATACTTTCTTTTACATGTGCTTCCTTTTATGGAAATACATTTTACATTGAATAGATGTAGAACAGTTTCTTATTAATAAAAGAATTCCACCTTCTGAATCTCAGCTAATATATTACACTTCTATATTTTCTTGGAACAATATAAGAGATTGACCTCCGGATATATGATAAACTCCTGATCTAGATATCTTAATTTCTCTGAAATCATGTAACTTGAAGCTTTGTTCCATCTAAATTTATAAGAAACTTGGAAATAAGTAATAAAGCAAAACTGAAAATGATTGATGAGAAAATAATTGAATTGATTTCCATTTTATCCATGACATGTAGATTCCAGGGTTTTATTTTGATGGAGTTGCTGAAACATTGGTCTCTGTATTCAATAGAGGACAGTCTACAACAAGTCATTTATTGGAATAATTAAAAATGCCAAGACATTGAATAGAAGTCATTTTTTAATCAAATAACATGTTCCCTTCATAAACTGGGTTTTTTGGTTGATTTACAATATGCAATGCTAATCCTTTTTTGATTGTTTGTTTAAAAAGAGAAGGACAGTGAGAGAGATAAAGAGAGAATAAATTTTATTAAGTTTTTCATGTGACTTTCACTGCTCCAACAGTTCATTGTTTACACGGTGCTGGTGTTTGAACCCACATCCTCACACATGACAGACAAGTGCCATTAACACTGAGTCACCATTCCAGCCCCTGAAGTGCTAATCTTGTTAATCTTAAATTATTATTCTTACTTCAGATGTATCTGGTAGTAGGAAAAAGGGACCCCAATACATTTGGATAGTCTTGAATGTTATTATTTTGGATAACAATGTATAGTACAGCAATTTTTAATAGCATTATTTAAGGGAGATTATAAAAGGAAGGAATCAAGCTTCATCAATGAATTTATGTCTACACCTTGAGTTTAATCTTCAGAAGTCTTTCTATTCTCCAATGGTTTAACAAGATTACCTTAATACAATTTGCTTGTTCTCTTCAACTCTTGTTTTTTGTAACTTGTGGCTTTTGGATTAAAAAATTGGTATTAATATTAGCTATACCATGAAGTAAAACCTAAGTAAAGATATGTTACCTTAAATGCAAATGCTTATTATTCATTGATAAAAGAGCAATGGGGTTAGATGGCTTAAAGAAAGTAAGGTAACTATGAGCCACTTACATTGGAAAAAGAAATTAGAGGTACATTGGAAGTGTATAAAGGATTACAAGCCATGCCAAATGTCCACACCAAAGTTTTTTTTTAACAATAATACAATATGGCACTGATACAGACATTAATATAACTTTTCTACAATACTTAAAATGATCCTTTACAGGGGTATAGCAGAGTTGATGGAACAAGAAGAAGATTTATATTTGAGGAGAGACTAGATCAAAGGATGGCAAACTGTTGCTCACAGGTTAAGTCAAGCTTGCTACCCTTTTGTAAAAAGTTTTATTAAAATTTAAGATTTGTTTATGTTTTGGGTATGGCTACATTTATAGTACATTGCCAGACCCAAGCATTTGCAAAGGAAACCATCTATTTGTCCCTTATCAGAAAAGGTTTTCCAGAGTTGTTATTAGGTTATCCTGTTATTGGGAGAAAAATGGATTGTAATATTTCAATATCCTAATAACTATTACTATGGGAAAAATGGATTGCAAAAAATCAGATTCTTAATAAACTGCACTTTGTTTCCTGTTCATACTCACTTCCAATGCAGTTTAGAAGTCTCCACTCAGTATTTCACTGAAAAATCATTGCAGATATATGACAATATTTTTGCCAACAAGTAGAGTACAACCAAATATTTCATGTATGAAACCCTTTTTTAATTATGATAGTATTACTTGAAAATCATTTATTACTAAGCTGTCTTTTGTGAAAGATTAGGAGGCATGAAATAAATACTCATGAATATATGTTAATGCAGTGGCAACAGTTACGCATTGAAGTACAGTATACCAGTTGTTAAAAGTCAGGTGAGGAAAAACATCATCTTTCCAATGTCCTTCCTTAGTCATTGCAGCTGTGGGAGTGAGAACATGAAAATTCACAAATGTATTAAAACTCCCTCCCTAAGATGAAAGGTCCTGCTTTGACTTTCATATGACCTATGTAAGTCATAAGGCTACATCTACTTCAAAGAAGGGATATGAATTCCTACCAGTAGTCTGGAAAGAAGAGACAAATGTAGGGATATTTGTAACCAGTCCTTCTGATAACAACAATGCCCAAAAAACATATAAGGAAAAGGAAGGAACAGTTGAAGTTACACATAATGAAGTCCTTGCCAGACATGGAATATCACAAAGTATGTGATGGAATTGGAGAAAGAGATTTAAAGTCCAGAGGGCACAATTGTCTCAGGTGAAAACCATTTGGTAAAGGAAAACTGGAGTGATATATCATGAAGGCTGTGAAGAAACACATTTTTTAATAACATTTTGTGCCATGCTAGGGACAAATAAATAGCATCTATCATCTTATTTTCAAACACTTCATTTTAATGGGTACTGATATTCACATTGTTCACACATCCTTTTTTTTTTTTTTCAGAAAGAACATGTAATCCTCCTTATATTCCAAATGGTGTCTACTCACCTCAAAGGATTAAGCACAGAATAGAAGATGAAATCACATATGAATGTAAAGATGGTTTTCATCCTGCAACCAGGGGAAATAGAGTAAAATGTACAAGTAGTGGCTGGATACCTCCACCAAGATGTAGCTGTAAGTTTCATTCATATCTTGATCTATTTCTTAATTCTGAATTTATTTTCTTCTAAACAAAAAAAAATGGGACAAGACTAAATAGTTGTCTTACCATGCAAATAAAGTAAAAATATTCCTTGTTTTTCTATGTAGTGTGAAATTCACATTTTAGTAAACTAAAAACACATAATTTCTTTTCTAAAGAAAGAGAGGGACAGTGAGAGAGAGCAAGAGAGAGAAAAAGAGAATCAACTTTATTTGGTTTTTTATGTGGCTTTCATTGCTCTGACAGTTTGTTGTGTACCTGGTGTTGGGGTTTGAATCCATGTCCTTGTGCATGCCAGGCAAGCACTGAAACCGCTGAGCCACTGCTTCAGCCCCAAAACACAGTTTCTTGACACTCAAAATTATATATATATGTATGTGTATAAATATATATTTCTCTAATTAATAAAATTCTTCCAATATGTGAATGAAACATTTGGTAAAAGTAGTGCTATCTGATACATAATATGTTAGTTATTTATTTTATGAATGCAAATTTCCCCCAAAACATATTTGCTTAATAACAAATGTTTGATGTCTCACAGTTTCTGTGGGTCAGACATTTGGAAATAGCTTCTCTGGGTATTTCTGAGTCAATTTCTGCTTATGGTACAGTAAGCACATTGGCATCATAGACTCTAGTCTGCAGAATCTGGCTCCAACATGATTCATTCTCATAGATTTTTGGTAGAAGGCTCCTTATAACATGGTCCTCTCCATAGGTTACTTTAATGCAGCTAACTTTCTCCAGAGCTACTGATCTCAGAAAGACTGGAGACCTGGATACCAATTAGGATCTACTCATACACTCTTGCTTCAGCCACATCTGTTCTTCAGAAATGAGACACTAAGTCCAACACACCCACAAGAGGATAAAAATGGAACTCCTCTAACGTGAGGGAGGAGTGCTGAAGCGCTCCTATAATGCTTATATGTAGCAAAATTCCACTCAGGTTAAGACTATTTTATTTCTGTAAGGCTTTCTTTGTGCTTTTCAAGTTTTAGTTTGTCTCTACACTCATATTCCTTTTCTTTCTATCTAGTAGTATATTTTAAATGTGTATCATACTTAAATGAAAAAGTAATGATACAAATCATTGGTCAACAAGATTAATGTTACTGCTAGGCAAAATTCCAGTCACCAACAGGAGGCTTTTGTCAGTGTGAAATAGATTTCAATGTGCATAAGAATGGTAAGGGTAAATGTTTAAAGATTGTGTAGTTGACTTTTGACAATGTATGTTTGCGCAAATGTATCTGAAACAGGTATGGCCCCAAAATATCTGGATTTCAGCAAGTTATTTCACAATGACATTCTCAGGTGCTCATGAATAAGCCAATAAAATTGACCAGTTAGACAGTTTATCTGTTTCTAATTTCATTAAATAGCCTTACCTGATAATCAAGTAATACCATTTTGTTCTCAGGGCAATACCATTACTCATTGATGACATAAAATTATTCAATGGCTTAGGATAAATACCACATAAACTCACAACTTGAATTATGCAAAGGATGATGATAGTTCATCTTCATTAGGGCATATCATTCAAATAGAAGTCTGTGTGCTAAGTTGAATCAAATAAGATAAATTTGAACAATGATAACTATAAAATTGTGGGGTTGAATTAAAGAAATTAGCTTCCTTAGTACATACAGATTAGCAAGTTATAAAATTAATGAATATTTATTCAATTTTAAGATCACTTTGAGTCAAGTAGAATGGAATTACCATAGCAGATAATGAGACCATGACCTACATTTGTGAAAGTATAAGTAGGTGGATTCTGTAAGTAGTAGGATGAGACTGTTCTGAGACCTGTCCATCTCTGCTTATTACTCCCTTTATGGAATGTTATATTTCCTTCAGGAACCCCCTTGTAATGAAGATAAAAACATATTTAGGTGTGCCTACATGAGAAAGAATATAGCCAAGTGGCTCTGGCCTTTCATAATAATGATACCTACCTATTAATTGTCTCCTTTTTATGTACTTTGAAAAGACATTTCAGTGAACTAATCTACCTTATTAATATTCCATGAAACATCATAAGGAAGTGGATAAATGCAATTATTTCTGCAATTTAAAACCATTACTCAAATTTCTGCTTTATAATTGCATGGGAAATTTAATTGATTAATTTTAAAATCTCACTTCTTGCAAATCCAAAGACTCAAGTTTGCCCAAGGCACAGTTGTTGTTGAATGACTCAGGTTTGAATAGATCATGATGTAATTTGCTAAGCCATACTTAAAATAAAACAAAATACTACAAATATTTACAAAAGTGGCATGAGGGGAAAAAGTAAATGCTAACTAAAAAGAATTGGACAAAATGTTAAATACGCATTTTAATTTCCACAAGAGATACAGACTGTAGGCCAGGAAAGTATATTTAGGCATTATTCTCTCACCTTTGTTTTAAAAAAAGGTATTTAGGATGAGCAAGAATTCAAAGTGTATAATCCAAATAACAATATATACATAATAACTGAATACAAGATCCAACAAATGCTGTTTGCAAGACACAATCTGAAGGTAAAAGGATAGAAAAAAATATTCCATACAAATGGCCCTTCTCATGTCTGACAAAGCCAAAATTAATCAGAAGAAATGCAGAGGGCTATTACATCCTATATAGGGAATAATCTAACAAGAAGAATTAATGATAGTTAATATATATGCCCCAAATGTCAATGCACCCATTTACATGGGAAAATACTCCTTGACATTAAATCCCATATAGATTCCAAAACAACAATACTGGGAGGTTTCAAAACACCGTTATTGTCCTGGTCTGGCCGGGTTGAAACCTGAGGGAAGAGCTGGGGATGAGAAAGAGCACAGGCAGGAGATCCAGATGGAGTAGTCTCTCTTTATTCAAGCTTTACATCTCTTTTTATAATCCTTCTAAGGGAGTTACCAAGGGTTATGCAGATTTCAAGTACAGACAAAATTTAGGAACATTCTGTGGTTAGTACATACCGACCCACCCTGATTTTCCTTTGTATGACAATTAACAAGCTTAACAAAGCATGACCTAGCAGCCCTTTCTGAAGGAACTTATGCAAATAGTAACAAGATCACTCTAGGGCAGTTGATGAAATGGAGTGAAGGTCAGACCCCAACACCTTATCACTAATAGGTCATCAAAGTGTAAGGCAAAATAATACTATAATTAAAGAACTAAAAGATATCTACAGGATATTTCACCCTCTGTTGCTACCCAGGCATCCCTGGTCAGCGGTCGAGGCGATCCGAACCAGCCAGATTGTACCCACCAGGTGGCCGAATCAGGAGATGAGTGCCGACGGCTAGAACCCGGGTACCCCTCGTCCGGGGACCCTTTCCCTCCTAGCCGGGGAAACAAGTCAACCACATGCAGCAGATGGTCGCCCAGAATCCGTTTATTACCAAGGCACACAGGTTTTTATAGGGAGGGGAGACAGCCAAGGAATCAATAATCCTTCTAAGGGAGTTGCCAGGGGTTATGCAGATTTCGAGTATAGACAAAAGTTAGGAACATTCTGTGATCAATATATTCTGACCCACCCTGTTTTACCTTTTGTATAAACAATTAGCAAGATTAACAAAGCAGGACCTAGCAGCCCCTCCTGAAGGAACTTATACAAATAGTAACAAGATCACTCCAGGGCAGCTGATGAAATGGAGTGAAGGTCTGATCCCAACAACCCTCAAACAGCTGAATTCACTTTCTTGGCAACTCATGGAACCTTCTCCAAAATAGATCATATCTGGGTCATGATGTAAATCTAAGCAAATAAAAAAAGTTATATAATCTCATGTATCATATCGCACCATAATGGAATGAAACTTGAAATCAATTGTAAAAGAATAAAAATGACACAAACCCATGAAGATTAAATAATACCCTTTTAAATAAATACTGAATCAAAGAAGAAATGAGAAAAGAAATCAAGAAGGTCTTAGAAAAAATTGAAAATAAAGATACAACATATCAAAATCTCTGGGAGAGATTGAAAGCAAACCTAAGAGGAAAATTTATTCCATCGAGTACCTACATTAAAAATATGAGTAGATCTTGGGGTTGGAGAGGTGGCACAGCAGTTATATACTCATGCCTGGCATGCATGAGTATATAACTTCAAACCACATACACAGTGATGTCTTGGAGCAACTAAGGCCACATAAAAAACTAAAAAAAAAAAAAAAATTGATTCTCTCTCTCTCTCTCTCTCCCCCCCTCACTGTCCCTTCCCTCTTTTGTATTATTTTTTATTTGTGCATTATAGTTTTACATATGATGGGATTAGTTGTCACCTATTCCTAGATGCACACAAATCAACAATACAATTTGTTCAATATCCCCCCACCCTTCTACCTCCCTCCTACCATCCCCTGATCCCTTGCATTTCTTCTGTGTCCCTCTCTCTTAAAAAAAAAAAATACGAAGAGATTGCACATAAGTAATATTATGTTCCATCTCAAGGCCTTAGAAAAAGAAGAACAAACTAATTACAAAATCAGTAAAAGAAAAAAAATGATAAAGGTCAGAGTCAAAATTAATGAAGTTGAGAATAAAAAAAACAATACATAGGGTCAATGCAACAAAGACTTGGTTCTTTGAGAAAATAAATAATATTGATAAACCTTTACCCAAAGTAACTACAAGAAAGATAGAGAAGACCCAAATCAATAAAATTAGAGATGATAAAGACTATCACCACAGAGTCTGCTGAAATCCATAGGATCATTGAAAACTACTTTGAAAATTTATACTCCAATAAACTACAAAATCTGGAAGACACAGAAATTTCTAAACACTTGTGACCTATCCAAATTGAACCAGGAAGATACAGAAAAACACAAACAGATCAATACTAAGTAATGACATTAAAACAGCAAACGAAAGCCTGCCAATGAAGAAAAGCACAGGGCCAGATGGATTCTCAGTTGAGTTCTATCATACATTTGAAGAACACAGTCTCCGTCAAATTATTCCGTGAAATTGAAAGGGCAGGAACACTACCAAACACATGCTATGAAGCTAGTATATAACACTGATGCCAAAATCAGTCAAAGACACATCTAGGATAAAACTCCAGATCAATATACATGACAAACATAGACATAAAAATCCTCTATAAAATATTAGCAAACTGTACTCAAAAAACATATTAAGAAGATAATACAACATGATCAAGTAGGCTTCATTCCAGGGTTCCAAGGCTAATTCAATATACACAAATAAATAAATTTAATTCATCACTCAAATAGAATCAAGAAAAAGAATCCTATCACATCAATAGATGCAGAAAGGCCTTTGATAAAGTACAGTAATTCATATTTAAAAAATGAAAAATGGGGAAAAAAGTATAAAAGGAACTTACCTCAACATTATAAGGCAATATATGACAATCTCAAAGCTGACATTATACTAAGTGGAGAAAACTGAAATATTTTCCTCTATAATCTGGGACAACACAAAAATATCCACTCTCACCACTTCTATTCAATAAAGTTCTTGAAACTCTAGCCTGAGAAATCAGACAACAGAAAGAAATTAAAAGGATACAAATTGAAAATGAAGAAACCAAGCTATCATTGTTTGTTGCCAACATGATCCTATATCTGGAAGACCCAAAAAATTCTATCAGAAGAGCTTAGCAAAGTAGCAGGACATAAAATCAAAACTCAGAAATCAATAAGATTTCTATACAGTAGTTCATTAGAGAAAGAAATCAGGGGAATAAAAGCAACCTGTTAATTCATCTACCTGAGGAAGTGAAAGATCTCTACCATAAAAACTGTAGAACAACGAAGAAAGAAATTGAAGAGGATCTCAGAAGACAGAAAGACCTCCCATGTTCTTGATTGGCAGAATTAATACAGTCAAAGTGGCCCTACTACCAAAAGCAACATAGGATTCAATACAGTCTGTGAAGAATAACATTCAATACAGTCTGTGAAGAATAACATTCTTCACAGAACTAGAAAAAAAGTCCTAAAATTCATTTGGAAGAATAAAATAGCCAGAATAGTCAAAGAAATTCTGAACAAGAAAAATGATGTAGGAAGTACCACAATACCTGATCTCAAATTAAACTACAGAGTTATAGTAGCAAAAATACCATGAAAATGAACATGGAAACCAATATAATAGAAGGGAAAACACAGAGACAAAACCACATACTTAATAGCCATCTGATACTCAACAAAAGTGTCCAAAGTATTTGTTAGAGAAAAGTCAGCCTTTTTAATAAATGGCACTGGGAAAACTGTACATCTATATGTAGAAGAATGAATTTAGATCCTGTTCAACCTGCACAAAATCAACTCAAAGTAGATCAGTTAGAAAGTAGACCAGAAACTTTGCCACAGAGAGAAGAAAACTGGGTAAACACTCCATTGTGTAGTGCAGGCACTGACTTCCTCAACAAGACCCTTCAGCTCAAGAAATCAAACCAAGAATCAATAAGTGGGATAACATAAAAATAAAAAGATTTGGCACAACAAAGGAAATGATTACGAGAGTGAGGAGAACCTACAGAAGAAAAAATTTTGACAGCTACTCCTCTAACAGAGGATTAATATCCAGAATATAGGAAGAACTAAAAATAAACATAAAAAACATCAAAGCCAAAAACCCCCCAAACAACAGCCAAAAATAAACAAACAAAAGAAGCTCAAAATAGAAGAATCAGGAAATTGTCAAAAGAACTACACAGAAACTTCTCAAAAGAAGCAGCAAAAATAGTCAACAAATGTAGGGGAAAATGTTCAGTACTTCTAGCAATTAGGGAACTGTAAATCAAAATTACAATAAGATTTTGTCTCACTCCAATCGGAATAGCAATTATCAAGAATATAAGTAATAATAAATGCTTGGGAGGGTGTGGGGAGAAGCTACACTCTTATGTTGTTGGTGGGACTGCAAAGTAGTGCAACCACTCAGGACTGTAGTGTGGCAATTTCTCAAAAAACTAGCAATGGAAGCTGTCCCTCTCCTCGGTGTTTATCCAAAAGATCTATAATCAGCAAACTATAGTGAAATGGCCTCTTCAATGTTGACATTACCAAAATCACCTTAGCCAAATTATGGAATCAACCCAGATGCCTGTCAATAGATGAATGGGTTGGGAAAATGTGGAATATACACATAACGGAGTTTTACTTAGCCATAAAGAAGAACAAAATAATGGCATTTGCCAGGAAATGCATGGGAATGGAGAAAATCATGTTAAATGAAAAAGACGCAGAAAAATCAAAGACCAAATGCTTTTTCTCATACGTGGAAGCAAAATAAGAGAATGAAGGCAGTGGCGGGAGTGATCATGTATAAAGATATAGGGAGAGGCTGGAGCAGTGGCTCAACCATTACAGTGCTTGCCCAGCATGCACAAATACACGGGTTCAAACCTCAAAGCCCAGCGCCTACTTACACAACTAAGTGTCAGAGCAATGAAAGCCACGTGAAAAACTCATCTCTCTGCCTCTCTTTCTCTCTCTCTCTCTCTGTCTTTCTCTCTCTCTCCAAAAAAAAAGTTAAAAAAAAAAAGATATAGGGAAGACCAGAGGAGTAGAAGGAGTAGATAATGGAGAATGAGAAGGAAGGGAAACAGGAAGATAAATGGAATGAATATGTAACAAAGTCAAGTTATATTTATACATAAAAATACCAAAGAAAATTTAACATTTATGTATATGTAGAAGAAAAGAATTTTAATAGAGTAGAGAAGGAAGTGTAGAGGGAGGAAAAATGGGAAGAAAATGGGGGATGGAGCTTGAAATTAGATTCCTTGCATGCACAATTTTGTCCAAATGAACCCAATCACTACCTATCATTATGATGCTCGAAGAAAAAGGAATTTAGGATGAGAAAAATTCAAAGTGTAAAATCCAAATAACAATTTTCATGTGTAGAAATTTCTTGAAAATGGTCTGTAATTAAATATGAAGTTGATAAATGAATTAGAAGCTGTAGAATATTTATTGTGTGTGCATATACATGTGGGGGTGGGGAGAATTCTTCTAAAATGTTAAGTAAGATTTCCTAAGATAGAATCATACTGCATGGAAAAATTAATACTCTTTGGATTTAAAAGTACTAGATTATCTCTAAACTATCTCAGGAAGATAGCAAATTTTCAGGAAAGATATATGTATATAATTAGTATGGCACTTAAATATGTTAAAATTATTCAATACATAAGAATAAATCATTAAAATAAAATTAGATTATACCTCATTGAAAAATAATTTAGCACATTAAAAATACCCATTTCCCAATTAAAACAAGAAAAACCTCATGTTTATTATAATCTTTTCTATTTAGATGTTAACAAATATTCCTAATCCATTTCTTTGGTGACCAAAAAGATATAATTTCACTTCATTAGCATGGACCTCACACACCAGAGTCATCTGATTTCCTATGACTGATCTTGTCCTGGAAACCTTAACCCTGTGCATTTAATTGTGTTAATAATAGAATATAATTAATACTCAAATGGTTTATTTCTGATATGCTCCTCAATAAATTAAAATATTATTTCTTCTTTCTCTTTATTGCAAGTGCAACCTTGTGATTTTCCAGAAATAAAACATGGACAACTATATAATGCAGAAAGATATAGACCATACTTTCCAGCACCCGTAGGAAAGAAGTACTACTATAGTTGTAATGAAAATTTTGTGACTCCTTCACGATCATACTGGGAATACATACATTGCACAAAAGAAGGCTGGCTGCCAAAAGTACCATGCCTCAGTAAGTAAATGACTTCACAATTACTTACACATATATCTTTCAAGAGGAGAGAAAGTAGAGCTCATAAGGGTTTACAATTAAGTCTTGCATAATACATTAGAGCCACGTGAAGATCTGTGAGCAAAAAAACCCAAATAGCTTTTGTCTTTTATAAGAAGCTCATCATGAATATCACATGAAAAGTAAACATACAAGAAAACTTACATCATTCATACTTGTTTTAGTTATGAAAACTAAAGATAAATAACATTGTCATTGATTTTCTTTTTAAACAAACATTTGGTATAGTAGTTTCAGATTTTTCTTCATTGCATATTTTTTGGATGCTTATGCAATCTCTTTAATATTATAAATGCTATTTTTAATCTAGTATTTTTTCAAATTAATTTTTTAACTTTGTTCATTGTTTATGGTCCTTAGGACAGTGCTCCATCGATTATGTGGAAAATGCACGTAGTTCATATTTTGGAAGAACATTAATACAAGATGAATCTATAAAAGTTGACTGTTATTCTGGCTACAGTCTTCCAAATGAGCAGAACACAATTACATGTACAGAGAATGGCTGGTCCCCTTTTCCCAAATGCATCCACATCAGTAAGTAAACTGGTCTGATACCTATGCTCATGTTTTTTAAGACCCATTTATTTTAAACTGGGGAAAATGTTTATACTACTTGTTTCCTTTCTTCAAGTGTATACAAGTGGATATCAAATTTATTGATAAGTATATTGCAAAATAAGCCCATTTTAGTAAACAGTAGTCAGATACAGTAAAGAATTTGAATATAATGTTTATTTCATACAAATATACATTCAAATTAATCATTTTACTCAAAATTATTGTAAAATTATACTATAAATAGAAAATAAATGCAATGAGAGTAACAATGTCATTCAAGAAGTGATAGGACATTTTTACAGTATTGCCATTTATCTCTTTCTATCTCTGATGTGTAACATACATGGGTTTTCTGGGTCAGTGTATATATTTTGTTTTATGACTTTTATAGTCCTTGTGCCAATATATATTCCTGTCGATGCTTCTTGCTCGATATTCTTTTTTTTTAACTAAATTTTTATTTTTTAATTTTTTTTAATTTGTTGAATATGGACTTACAATGAATGGGGAATCATTATCAAACAATCAAGAACAAATGTATATTCACATATATATATACCAAAGTTTTTGAATCCACTCATTGAGTGAGTTGTATCTGGGTTGGTTCCAAAATCTAGCTATAGTAAATTAAGCTATATATCTATATATCTATAAACATTGATTAAGCCATATATCTATAATATTCTGAATCTAATTCTTTTGGGAAAATACCCAGGAATGGGACAGCTGGGTTATAATGTGGTTACAGTCCTAATTTTTTGAAGAGTCTCCACACTGCTTTCTAGAGTGGCTGAACTAGTTCACAGTCCCACTAGCAATATGACAGTGTTTCTCTTTTCCCACATCCCCTCCAGCATCTGTTGTTCCTATTCTTCATTTTTGCCACTCTAACAGAAGTGAGGTGGAATCTCAGTGAAGTTTTGATTTGCATTTCTCTTACTGCTAATGATGTCAAGCATTTTCTCACAGATTTATGGGCTTTCTGGACTTCCTCCACTGAGAAGTTTCTTTTTATTTCTGTAGCACATTTATTGACTGGGTTGTTTGTGGTTTTAGTGTTTAGTTTTTTTAGTTCTTTGTATATTCCGGTTATTAGCCCTCTGTCCGAGGTGTAGAAGGCAAAGATTTTCACCCATTCTGTAGGATTTCTCTTGATACTCTTGACTAATTCTTTAGCTGTGCAAAAGCTTTTTAGTTAAATTGCATCCCATTCATTTATTCTTGACTTTAATGCTTGTGCCATGGGAGTCTTGTTTAGGAAGGTTCCGACCCCTATGTCCTATAGTGTTGATCCTACTTCTTTTTCAAGTAAAGTTAAAGTTGCTGATTTAATATCCAGATCTTTGAACCATTTTGATTTAATTTTTCTGCAGGGTGAAAAGTAAGGATCTAATTTCAGTTGTCTACCTATGTCTGTTCAATTTGTCCTACACTATTTGTTGAACAGGCTGTCTATTTTCCATATTATGCTTTTGCCCCCTTTTTCAAATATCAGATAGTTAAAGATATGGGAATTCATCTCCGAATCCTCTATTCTATTCCATTGGTCTTCAGTTCTGTTTTGATACCAATACCAATTGGTGAATTACATTTATTGATTTGCTTATGTTGAACTAGCCTTGTTTTCCTGTAGTGAAGACCACATGGTCATGATGTACTATCTTTTTAATATACTTTTGGATCTGAGTAGCTAGAATTTTATTAAGAATTTTTGCATCTATGTTATCATGGAAATTGGTCTGCAGATTTCCTTTCCTGATGTATCTTTGTTGGATTTTGGTATCAGTGTAATATTTGCTTCATAAAAGTGTTTGGGAGTGCTCCCACCCTTTCAATTTCATGGAAGAGTTTGTAGAGGATTAGTGTTAACTCTTCTGTGAAAATTTGGTAGAATTCTGCCATACATTCATCCAGTCCTGGGCTTTTCTTTTTTGGAAGAGTTTTTATTGCTGCTTCATTTTCACAACCTGAGATAGGTTGGTTTAGATTTTCAATGTCGTCCGGTGTTAATGTCAGGATGTCATATGTAGCCAAGTATCTGTCCACATTCTTTAGATTATCAAACTTGGCAGAATATAAATTTTCAAAATGAGTTCTGATAATCTTCTGGAATTTGGTTGAGTCTGTGGCAATATCTTCATTTTCGTCTTTGATTTTGTTGATTTTCTTCACTTCGTTCTTCCTTTTGGTGAGGTTGGTAAGGTGACTATCGATCCTGCTTGTTTTGTTGATAATTTGTATTTTTTTTGTTCTCAATTTCATTGATTTCAGCTCTGATTTTAGTTATTTCCTATCTTCTATTAGCTTTGGGATTTTATTGTTCCTCTTTTTGCAGGTGTTTGATTTGGAGCATAAGACTATTTGGGCTTTTTCTCAACTTTTGATATATGCAGTCAGTGCTATCAATTTACCTCTTAAGAATGCCTTCACACTATCCCAGAGATTTCAATGTGTTGTTTCCTCATTCTCATTCATTTCCAAGAATTTCTTGATTTCTGCTCTCATTGCCTCTTTCATCCATCCTTCATTTAAGAGTGTATTATTCAATTTCCAAGTATTTGAAAATTTTCTGTTTTTTTTCTTGTTGCTAATTGTTAAGATTACAGCATTGTGGTCTGACAGGATACACAGGACTGTATCAACATTTTTGTATTTGTTAATGTGTATTGAGATTAATGAAGGGTTTAATGTCCTTGAATATCTTTCTGTATATTTGGGGGGAGTTGTAATTGGGGATATAAATGTTAATTTTTGTTATATCTTCTTGATGAACTGTCCCTTTTAGTATGATGAAATGTCCCTCTTTGTCCTTTCTGACTAGTTTTAGATGGAAATTAATTTTATCAGTTATTAGGATCGCCATGCCAGCTTCTTTTATGTACCGCAGGCCTGGTAGACATTTTGTCAAACTTTCCCTTCAGTCTGTGTCTATTTTTGAGTGTGAGGTGTATCTCCTGTAGACAACATATTGTTGGATTTTGTTTTTTGATCCAGTGATCCAATCTGTGTCTTTTAACTGGGGCATTGAGATCATTCACATTCAGAGTTAGAATAGATATGGGAAACTGAGTCTCAAACTTTGTGACTATTGCTGAGTTTTGAGTCATCTTGGGAATCTTTTGGTGTGTATGTGGTTACTAACAGTCACTTGTTTAAGGGTTTAGGGTATTATTAGCATTTTCTTCTGAATGAAGAACATCCTTGAGAATATTCTGTAATGCAAGGTTCGTATTCATGTATTTTGCTAACTTGTGTTTATTATTGAAATAATTAATTTCCCCATTACCTTTAAAGCTGAGTTTTGCAGGGTATATTATTTTTGGCTAAAAATTGTTTTCCTTCAAGGCTTGAAAAATATTATTCCAAGCTCTTTTGGAGTTCATTGTCTGATCTGAAAAATCCATAGTACTCCTAATTGGTTTGCCGCTGAATGTGATTTGGGGCTTTTCTCTAGCTGCTTTTAGAATTCTGTCTTTAATTTCTCTGTTATTCATTTTATATATGATATGTCTTGGTTAATCTCTCATTTGATTAGGCCTGTTTGGTGTCCTATAAGCATGTTGGATTTGGTATTGTAGATCAATTATAATGTAAGGGAAATTCCCTTTTATAATTTCACTTAGAATGTTCTTAATGCTCCTTATTTGCTGTTTGGAGTTTTCTTCAAGTCCAATGATTCTCAGGTTATTTCTCCTCATCTTATCAAAAATTATTTGGAAGTTTTGGTCATATATAGTAAGTCTCTTCTCTTGTCTGCTCTCCTTTAACTCAACATTGTTCGGCCTGTCTTCATTACGTGATGTACGTTCTTCAAGAGCTGAGGTTCTATTTTCATTTGAGTTTACTCTGCTGTGAGTGTCTTCCAGTGAAGATTTGATTTGGTTGACAGTGTTTTTCAATTCTGATAGCTCTGCTACATCTCTTTTCAGGGTGTCTGATTCTTTAGAAATATGGTCTTTCATTTCATATAATTGCTCCCTTATTTCCTTATAAAAGATCTCTCTCATCTTTTGGAACTGATCTCTTTCCTTAATTCTTTTTTCAACTATTTGATTGAGTTACTAATAATAATGTGGATATGATTTTTTAGGTATTCATCTAGGGCCCTAACCATGGAATCCTTGGATGGCGAGCTGTGGGGTTGAGGAGGCTACTTATTTCCCCTTTTCCTCATTTTCAAATACAGGGGGTGTGTCTTGAAGACCGACCATGAGTATTACTCTTGTACGTTAAAAATAATATTTCTTGGGCTGGAGCGGTGGCTCAGCGGTTACAGCGCTTGCCTTGCATGCGCGAGGACGCCGGTTCAAACCCCAGCACCACGTACACAATGAAGTGTGTGAGCAACTGAAGTTCATGAGAAACTAAATAAAATTGATTCTGTCTTTCTCTCGCGTGCACTGTCCCTCTCTCTTTCTTAAAAAAAAAATAAAATAAAATAATATTTCTTAGTCTACTGTTGTACTGCATCTGCAATAAAATAAAGACATTCCTTGAGCCGATAACATACAACCTAATTTAAGGCTGAAATCTTTAACTACTTACTCAACATTATTATAGAGAATTTTGCTTCATTTACCAGCTATGGAAATCCATATCCAAGATGACATTATGGCTAAGGCCATTTGACACTGGGGGAATCAATTTACCAGATTTCAAACAAATAAATGTGTTTGATATGTGGTGGTCCTCTTACTATTACATTTTTGCTATATATTTTTAAATTACACAGCCTAGTAATATTCCTTGATTTAGGAGTGAAGTTTTGTATTCTCTTTAGTTATATATGACATTAGCATACATTTTGACATGATCACAAAGGCATGCAGTACACTTTTCTGCAATTCAGTATCCAGCACATACTCCTCTCCTTCTCCCTCCCCTTGCTGCCCTTGGTCAACCTTACTGATAATTCTGTAATTTATTTATAGTGTTTTTAAATTAATGTCTTATGGTTATACTTAATTTGGGGATACACTGTATTATATTCATGTATATACATAAGAAAATTCAGTCAAATTCATGCCACTGTTCTTCCCTTTCCCATCCTTCTTCCTCCTCTTCAGTTCCCTTCATCTACTCTACTGATCTTTCCTGCATTTTAATGAAAATCCACCCCCCTTTTCTCTTCTATTTATCTCTCATCTCCTCTCCATTTATTTTGGTTTAGCATCTGCATATTAGAGAAAATGTTTGAACTTTAACTTTTGGGGGCTGGCTCATTTCACTTAGCTTGATAATCTTCTCTTTCATCCACTTACTGTCAAATCCCACAATTTTATTCTTCTTTATGGCTAAGCAATAGTCCATTGAGTTTATATAACACATTTTCTTTATCCATTCATCTGTCACACAGTAGCTAGGTTGGTTTCATAGCTTTGATATTTGTAAATTGTGCTGCTATAAACTTTATGTGGCTGCATCTCTCTCTGTAGTGTGCTGATTTTAAATCTTTTGGATATATACCAAGTAGTGACATATCTGAGTCAAATGGTGGTTCCATTTGTAGTGCTTTGAGGAACATCTACAGTGCTTTCCAGAGTGATAGTACTGATTTGCAGTCCTCTCAACAATGTGTGAATGCACCATTTTCCCCACAGCTTTGCCTACATTTATTTTTATATGTATTCTTGATAGTTGAAATTCTGACTGGAGTGAGTTAAAATCTCAATATAATTATTTTTTAAGAGGGGAAAAAGTGAGCTAAGGAGAGAATCAGTTTTGCTTTTTCATCTAACCTTCATTTCTCTGTCACTTAGTTGTGTATGTGATGCTGGGTTCAAACCTGAATCCTCGCACATGCCAGTAAAGCACTAAAATTGCTAAACCACAGCTCTAGTCCCTCAATGTAATTTTTATTTACATTTCCCTAATTGCTAGAGATGTTGAAGATTTTTCAAATATTTGTTGGCTGTTTGTATTTCTTCTTTTGGAAAGTGTCTGTTTAGTTCTTTTGCCCATTTATTGCCTGGGTTATTTAAAATTTTTTGGTGTTTTTTTTTCTTCTTTTTATATTCTGGATACAAACACCCACCTGAAGAGCAGGTGTCAAAGATCTTCTGTAGGCTTTCTCTTCACACTCTTGTTTCCATTGATGTGCAGAAGTTTCCTATGTTGACGCCATCCCATTGATTGATTTTTTTATTTTAATTCTTGCACTTTGGGTATG
The DNA here is from genome assembly GCA_004027875.1 of Aplodontia rufa. Classification (NCBI taxonomy): domain Eukaryota; kingdom Metazoa; phylum Chordata; class Mammalia; order Rodentia; family Aplodontiidae; genus Aplodontia; species Aplodontia rufa. The sequence continues at coordinate 49,539 of PVKS010006091.1, forward strand.
TTTTTATGGAAGTTGGTTCTTGTGCTGACATGTTGTACTGTAGGGCTTCCATTGTCTTCTAGCAGTTGCAGGGTTTCTGGTCTAATTCCTAAATCTTCAATCCACATTGAGTTGACTTTTGTGCAAGGTAAGGGATAGGGATTAAATTTCATTCTACGTGTGGATTTCCAGTTTTTTAAGTACTATCTATTAGAAAGGCTAATTTTTTTCTAAAGTATCTATTTAGCTACACCTTTGTTTAGTGTCAGATAACTGTGTTTATATGTTTGTCTCTGTGTCTTTTATTCCATTCCATTGCTTTTCATGCATGTTTTGGTAAAAGTATCATGCGGTTATTGTTAATAGAGCTCTCTAGTACAATTAGAGTTACAGTATTGTGATGCCTCCGGCTTTGCACTTCTTCCTAAGGATTTGTTGGGCTGTTTTCGTCTTTTATTTTTCCAAAGGAATTCAAGAGCTGCATTTTCTAGTTCTATGAACAACACCTTTGGAATTTTGACATGGATTGCTTAGAATCTGTGTAGTATTTTTGATAGTATGGCCATTTTGACATTATTAATTATGCCTATCCAAGAATGTGGGACATCTTTACATGTCCCAATCCCTTCAATTTTTTTCTTTAGTGTTTTATAGTTTTCATGATATATATCCATGCCCTATTTTGTTGCATTGATTCCTAGGTTTTTTTCTTTTTGAGACTATTGTGAAGGGGATAGTTTTCCTAATTTCTTTTTCATAAAATTTGTCATTGGAGTATAGGAACTCAATTGATTTAGGAGTAATGATTTTGCATCCTACTACTTTGCTGAATTAATTTATGAGTTCTAGAAGTCTTCTGAAGGAGTTTTTCTGATCTTATAAACAGCATTATGCCATCAGCAACAGAGAAAATTTGAACTCTTCTTTTCCTATTTGTATCTCTTTAATTTCCTTCTCTTGCCTGATTGTTTTGGCTAGAGTTTCAAGGTCTATTTTGAATAGGAGGGGTGAAAGTGGGCATACTTGTCTTACTCCTATTTTTGGAGGAAATTCGTTGTTTTACCCCCATTCAGTATATTGTTTGTTTTTACAATATATTTGCTTACCATATATTTACTTTTTAAAATTTTATTCAGAAATTTATTTGTTGAATAATCAAACAAGCTTCTAATGAAATAATATAATATGTATATAAATTCTGAAAATTAGATTTACTCTCAAGAGCCCCCCCTCAATTACCCACCCTTATCCCCCGCCCCACTTCCCAATACATCTCAACAAATGCTTTAGGTTACTTTTTCAGGTGTTTTAAATGTGAATGGATGTTATACATTGCCAAATGCTTTCTCTGCATCTAGTGATATAATTATGTCATTCTTGACCTTGACTCTATGTGCTGTATTACATTTTTTTGATTTCTATATATTGAATCAACCTTGCATTCCTGGGATGAAATACACTTATGGTGCATTATTTTTTTAAGAAGAAAATCTTGCTTGATTGCTCCAGAGCCTAGCTGGAACAATCAGACAAGAGAAGGAAATCAAAAGAAGGAGAATAGGAAGAGAGAAAGCCAAACTATCCCTTTTTGCTGATGACATGATCCTATATCTGAAAGATAAAAAAAAAAAAACTCCACCAGAAAACTTGAGCTTAATAACAGCATTAGCAAAATAGCAGGCTACAAAATCAACACTTATAAATCAAATAACTTTCTTATATGCTAACAATAATAGGTCAGAAGAAGAAATCAGTAAATTGGTCCTATTCACAAAATCCTCAAAAAGAATATTGGAAATCAATCTAACAAGGGAAGTTAAAACCTCTGCAATGAAAATTATCAGACATTGAAGAAAGAAATCAAAGATGACCTAAAAAGATGGAAAGATGTCCCATGGCCTTCATTAGGCAAAGTTAATATAATTTAAATGGCCATTCTGCCAAAAGCACTACATAGATTCGTTGCTATCTCCATCAAGGTACCAATGTCATTCTTTATAGATACAGAAAAAGCAATTACCAAATTCATTTGGAACAACAAGAAACCCAGAATACCCAAAACATTACTAAGCAAGAAAGATGAAAAGGTGGTCTTGCAATACCAGATCTAAAATTATACTACAGAACTGTAGAAACAAAAACAGAATGGTACTGGTCTCAAAATATGAATGAAGACCAATGGAATAGAATAGAAGTCTCTGAGGTAAATCCACAAATCTTTAAACATCTGATCTTTGACAAAGGGAATCAAAATATAACATGGAGGAGAGATACCCTAGTCAACAAATAATGCTGGACAAACTGGTTAGCCATGTGCAGGAAGTTGAAATTAGATCTTTACCTCTTACCTTGCACAAAAATCAAATCAAAATGGATCAAGGAACTAGGAATTAAACCAACTACCACACAACTGCTACAAGAAAAATTAGGACTAAGTCAAGCATATGGGACTTGGCAATGACTTCCTCAACAATACTCCCACAGCAAAAGAATTAAAATCAAGAATTAATCAGTGGAGCACCTGGAGTGGTGGCTCGGCAGTTGCGGCACTTGACTGGTATGTGCAGAGGCTGCTGGTTCACATAAACGATGAAATGTCAGAGCAATGATGCCACATGAAAAACTAAATAAAATTGATTCTTTCTCACTGTCCCTCTCTCTTAAAAAAAAAGGAATTAATGAGTGGGATGCCATTAAATTAAAAAGGTTTAGCTTAACCAGGAAATTGATCAAAACTGTCAAGAAAGAACCTACAAAATGGGAGATAATCACAGCCTGTGACTCTTCCAACAGGGGACTAATATTCAAAATTTACAAAGTACTCAAAAAACTTAATAGAATAAATATAAACAACCCAATCAAAAAATGGGCCAGAGAGGTAAACAGAAACTTCTCAACAGAGGAAATTGAGCAAGCTAATGAATACATGAAAAAGTGTTCTAAATCACAAATAATCAGAGAAATGCAAATCAAAACTACATGAAGATATCACCTCACTCCAATCAGACTGGCAATGATGTAAAATATGAATAGTAGCACATGCTGGAAGGGTTGTGGGGAGATAGGAGCAGTAGCACAGTGTTGGTGGAACTGCAGACTGGTACAGCCACTCTGGAAAGCAGTGAGGAGAAGCCTCAAAAAATTAGGAATGGATTCACCAAACAACCCAGCTATCTGCCTTCTGCGTATTCTCTCAGAGGAGTTAAAATCAGCACACTACAGTGACACAGCAAAATCAATGCTTATAACAGCTTATTTTACAATAGCTAAGTAATGGAACAAACCCAGATGTCCTTCACTGGATGAATGGATCCGAAATCAGTGGTATATATGTACAATAGAATTCTACTCAGCTATTAGAAGCAATAATATTGCAGCTTTTGAGGGTAAATGGATGGCAATGGAAGAAATAATGCTTTCTGAAGTTAGCCGAACCCAGAGACTCAAAGGTTGAATATTTTCCATCATTTGTGGAGGCTACGTCTAACTCAGGCGTAGGAGAAAGGTAGTCAAACTCATGTTTTGGACCCACCAAGTGCATAGCAACACATAATCTAAGGGAACTAAATAATCTTTACACTCTTGACTAATTCTTTAGCTGTGCAGAAGTTTTTCAGTTTAATGGCATACCATTCACTTATTTTTGGCTTTAATTTGTGCACTATGGGCGTCTTGTTAAGGAAGGTGGTGCCTACACTGTCCTGTGGGGTGTTGATCCTAGTTTTTCTTCTAGAAATTTTGTAGTTGCTGGTTTAATTTCTAACTCTTTGAACTCTTTGATCCATTTTGATTTGATTTTTGTGCAGGGTGAGAGATAATGACTGAATTTCAGTTGTCTGCATGTGGATGGTTTTTATTTCCTGCCATTTTTATTTATTTCTAATGTTTAATTCAGACTTGATTCTCTTTTAAATGACTATTCTTCCAATGTAATTCCATCATGCTGTTTTGTATTTTTATTTTTCATTTCTTCTTCATAAAATATTTCATTGAGTATTATTCATAGTGAAGGTTTGATTCTGAACTTTTAAGCTTCAACATATTTTTCTCTCTTTCTTTCTTTCAGAAATGTCCCAAGTCCATCTGGTTAAAATCATTTATAAAAAATTTTGTTGTTCATTCTAGGGCCTTGTGTTTTTTTCTCTGCTTTTGTGTGTGTGTGTGTGTGTGTGTGTGTGTGTGTGTGATTTAATGGTGGTCATGTAATCAAAAAGTCTTATCTTGCTGTTCATATTGATATGTTATCATTATATTGTCAATATTTTTCAGTCATTAGTGAATCACAGTAATCTTGAATCAAATTAAATCTAATCCTCATGTAATTATATTGTGGCAACAGGCAGAGAAATTCAAATATATTTGAGTGAGTGCAGTAGATACATGAGAATATACTACATAAATACTAAGTGGCTATGGTTTCCTTTTAAATAGTCACTTAAAAAAGGTCAGCCAAATAAATAGCACAATACCATTGTTTGTTGGCTTGCTATGAATTATTAGTACTATTTTGTTTGATGCTTCTCAAAATATTGGTTTTTCAGTCCCCAGTAGTGGTTTTTGTGCTCCTAAAACCTCCAAAGATGTTTTGGTAACTACAACACTTAACCCATAGCATCTGTTAGTATTTTTCATAGGTCATATTTGATGATTAAAGAATCTGTATATATTAGTGAACCTATACCTAACATCCATAATTAAAGCTGACCTTTTTCTATAATCCTCCAGACATAAGTTTTTAAAAAAATTATGTGTACTAAAATTATTTTTATTTTTTGGTTGTACAGGTCTAAGATTTTGAGAAATAAATAACAGCTCTCTTATTTTAAAATTTCTTTCATGTTCCTCCTTTGTAGTTACATCATGCTTATTCCTCATCCCCTGGAAATCACTAATCTGCTCTTAGCATCTTTAGTGTTTTTCCCCAACAAGTTACATAAATGGAAATATTCAGAATGTAACCTGTTGAATCTGGTTTTCCTTTATCATAATACCTACTACAGAAGTTATAAATAATTCATTTCCTTTTATTGCTCAGTATTAATCATATGATGTAGCACAGTATGTATGTAAATCTGCTCACTCATTGAAGGACATTTGGATTGTTTCCCCTTTGAGACATTTATAAACCACGTTGCTAAAAGTATTTGCAGAGTTTTTTTTTTTAACTAACATAAATTCATTTCATAGGGATAAATATCTAGGAGTAGACTACAGTATCAATGCTAAGCATTAAGTTATTTTCATAATTTTAGAAATTGCTTTCCTTGATGACTGTACTTTTTACATTCATATATTCAGTTTGTGGGAGAGTCCACCTGTTCTACAGTCTTGTCACGCCTCAAGATAGTGAGTTCTTTTCTATTCAATTATCTATTCTAATATATGTGTGATGGGATCTCATTCCTTCGAGATGAATGCTGCTGTTTCTCTTTGCATGATTAGTTGCCATCTTTAGTGAAGACTGTGCAGAGCTTTTGCACAATTTTCATTGAGTTGTCTTGTTATTGTTAAATGTTGAAACAACTTAATATATTCTGGCTACTAATATTTTCCTCCCATTTTTAGCTTTATATTTTATTTTATTAACAGTGTCATTTATAGAGCAAAACTCTTTAATATTAAATTGATGTATAAAATTTTTTATTTACGGATCATGTGTAGTCTAAAATCTGCTTGCATTAAATGAAGGCATATATTCTTCTCAAAGCTTACATTTTAACCTGGAGCAGTCCCACCTACCTGCCTACCTTCCCCTCAGTAAATCTCAATTCAGAGATCCACAGGAAGCTCATCAAAATGAGGAATCAAACAAGAAGAGGTCTCCTCATACCCAAAAACTCCTCCAAAAAGAATGCCACAGATAGGGAATGAGATGAAAACTTTCAAAATATTATCAATGATTTGATTACTAAAAGGAACAAAGACCTACTCAAAAAGGAAGTAAAAGAGTGAAAATCTGCAGTCAATGACATGAGGAACCATGGAAGAATTAATAATTGACTAAATTCTATAGAAGACAGAATCTCAGCTCTTTAAGAAAGAACTTCTGACAATGAGGACAGGCTGAGAAAGCTAGAGTGCATGGATGATAAAAAAGGAAAAAAAACCTCACAGAACACAAACAGAATTTTAAAAATGTCTGAGATGAAATGAGAAGAAACAATCTAAGAGTAATTGGATTACAGGAAGAAATTGAAACACAAATGAGTGGAATACTGAACATTCTCAAGGAAATTGCTAAAAAAAAATTTGCCCATATAAAAATAGAGTCAGATATGCTCATCCAGGAAGCTTATAGGTCACCCAATAGGCCTAATCAGATTAGAAGCTCACCAAGACACATCATATTCAAAATGTAAAACAGGGGAATCAAGGAAAGAATATTGAAAGCCGCAAGGGAGAAACGCCAAAACACATCCAGAGGCAAACCAATCAGAATCACATCTGACTTTTCAGTTCAGACTTTGCAAATGAGAATATCATGGAAGGAGATCTTTCGGTGCCTGAATGAACGCAGCATGCAGGCAAAAACACTACACCAGCAAAACTCAGCTTCAAATTTGAGTGGGAAATAAGAACGTTTCATGAAAAGAACAAACCTACAGCATTCATGAACACAAAGCCAGCATTACAAAAAATTCTAAGATAAACTCCAGATAGAAGAACAATCTAATATTCCTCAAAACTCACAAACAGAAGAAATTCAAAAAAATACATGCTATCAATACACAACAAAGACAGCACAGAACATACTAATAAAAAACAATGACTATGAACCACAACCACATAACAATTCTAACACTGAATGTGAATGGTCTCAATGCACCAATCAAAAGACTAACAGACTAGCAGATTGGGTCACAAACAAAATCCAACAATATGCTGCTTACAGGAAGCCCACCTTACAGCCAATGACACCCACAGATTAAGGGTGAAAGGATGGAAAACAGTCTATCAGGCATATGCCCAAGAAAGCAAGCTGGAGTTGCAATTCTTATATCTGACATAGTGGATTTCAAACATAAATTAATAAAAAGAGTTAAAGAAGGCCCCTACATCCCAGTAAAGGGAACAATACAAGAGGAAGAAATAACCATAGTAAACATATGCTCTCCAAACACCAATGTTCCCAACTATGTGGAAAAATTACTCCAAGATATAAAAACACTTGTGGACCTCAACACAATATTAACTCCTCTATCACCAATAGACAGATCATAAAGCAAAGAAACAATAAAGAGATCTCCAGTCTAAACAACATCATAAATCAAACAGTCTCAACAGACATCTACAGAATATTCCACCCCAAATTTGCAGAGTATACCTTTTTCTCAGAAACACATGGATCCTTCTCCAAAATAGATAAATTTCTAGTTCACAAAGGAAATCACAGCAAATATAAAAGAGTAGATATTATTTTGTGTATCCTATCACAGCATGATGTCATGACCCTAATAATTAATAGCGAAAACCATGCCACAAAGCACACATATATGTATGGAGATTGAATAACACCCTATTAAATGCAGAATGGATCCAAGATGATATAAGAACACAATTAAGATATTCTTGGAACAGAATGAGAATGAAGACACAACATATTGAAACCTCTGGGACAGCATGAAAGTATTCTTAAGGGGAAAATTTATTGCACTGAGTGTCCACATTAAGAATCAGGGGAGAATCCTAACAAATAAGCTTATTCTCAAACTCAAATCTCTACAAAAGGAAGAACAGTCTAATCCCAAAGCCAGCAGAAGACAGGAAATAATTAAGATCAAAGCTGAAATCAGTAAAATTAAGAACAGAAAAAAAAAAACAATAAAAAAAGTTAACAAAGCAAAGTAAAGGTTCTTTGTAAAAATAAATAAAATTGACAGACACTTAGTTAATCTAGCTAAAAGAAGGAGAGAAATCAAAGCAAATCAACAAAATCACCAACAAAAAGGGAGTTATCACCACTGACGCTCTTGAAATCAAACCCATAATCAGAACACATTTTGAAAAACTGTACTCCTCTAAATCAGATAATCTGGATGACATGGACAAACTTCTAGACACATACAACATCCCCAAATTGACTCAGGATGAAATTGAAAACCTAAATAGCCCAATAACAGGCACCGGAATCCATACAGCAATTGAAAATCTTCCAAAGAAGAAAAGCCCAAGATCTGATGGATTCTCTGCGGAGCTTTACCACTTTTTTTTTTTTTTTTTTAAAGAGAGAGGGACAGTGAGAGAGACAGAGAAAGAGAGAAACAACTTTATTTAGTTTTTCACATGGCCTTCATTGCTCCAACATTCAGTTGTGTACATGGTGCTGGGGTTTGAACCCAGGTCCTCGGGCTTGCCAGGCAAGTGCTGAAACCGCTGAGCCACGGCTCCAGCCCCTTTACCACACTTTTGAAAAAGAGCTAACACCTCTACTTAATAAGCTATTCCAAGAAACTGAAAAAGAGGGAACTCTCACACACATTTTTTATGCAGCAACCATAATTCTGGTACCAATACCCAACAAAATCACATTGAAAAAGAAAACTACAGACCAATATCCCTCATGAATATCAATGCAAAAATCCTTAATACGGTTCTTGCAAACCACATTCAAAAACGCATCAAGAAAATAATTTTTCATGAACAAGTGGGCCTCATTCTAATTACGCAAGGCTGCTTCAACATATGCACATCAATAAATGTGATTCATCACTTAAACAGAATTAAGGACAAAAACCATATGAGCATCTTAATAGATAAACGCCTTCGATAAAATCCAGCACCTGCTTATGACTAAAATTCTAGAGAAAATAGGTATCAAAGGAACTTATGTTAATTTTGTAAAGGCCACATATGCTAGTATAATACTAAACCCTCAGCTAGTATAATACTAAGTGGAGAAAGGTTGAAAACATTTCCACTGAACTTGGGAAAAAGACAAGCCTGCCCACTTTCACCACTTTTATTCAATATAGTCCTCGAGACCCTGGCTGGAGCAACCTGGCAAGAGGAAGAAATCAAAGGGATAAGAATAGGAAGGGAAGAAGTCAAACTACTCCTTTTTGATGATGACATGTTCCTATATCTGGAAGATACAAAAAACTCCACCAGAAAACTGCTAGAGCTAATAAACAGATTTGGCAAAGTAGCAGGCTACAAGATCAACACCCATAAATCAATAGCCTCCTATATGCCAACAATATTAGGGCAGAAGAAGAAATTAGGAAATTGGTCCCATTCACAATATCCTCGACAAGAATAAAATACTTGGGAATTAGTCTAACAAGAAACGTAAAAGACCTCTGCAAGGAAAATTATCGAACACTAAAAACAGAAATTGCAGAAGGCCTGAGAAGATGTAAAGATGTTCCATGCTCTTGGTTATGCAGAATTAATATAATTAAAATGGCCACTCTGCCAAAAGCACTGAACAGACTCAATACAATCCCCATCAAGATTCCAATGTCATTCTTTAAAGAAAAAGCAATTCTCAAATTCATTTGGAACAATAAGAAACCCAGAATAGCCAAAACATTACTAAGCAAGAAAGATGAAACCCGTGGTTTTGCGATACAAGATGTAAAATTATACTATAGAGCTGTAGTATTAAAAACAGAATGGTATTGGTATCAAAATAGGAATGAAAACCGCTGTAATAGAATAGAAGATTCTGAGTCAAACCCACAAATTTTTAAACATCTAATCTTTGACAACGGGGGTCAGAATATAACATGAAGGAGAGACAGCCTGCTCAACAAGTGGTGCTGGACAAACTGGACAGCCACTTGCAGAAAACTGAAATTAGATCCTTATCTCTCACCATGCACAAATATCAAATCTAAATGGGTCAAGGAATTAGGAATTAAACCAGCTACCACACAAATGCTAGAAGAAAAATTAGGACCATCTCTCCAGCATATGGGAGTTGGCAATGACTTCCTCAACAAGTCTCCTAAAGTGAAAGAATTATGTCAAAAATCAATGAGTGGGATGCAACTAAATTAAAAAGTTTCTGTAAATCCAAGGAAATAGTCAAAACAGATAAGAGTCAACCTACATAATGTGAGAGACTCATGGTCTGTGATCCACCTGACAGGGGACTAATATCCAAATTTACAAAGAACTCAAAAAACTCAATAACACAAACATGAACAATCCTATCAATAAACGAGCCAGAGAGCTAAACAGAAACTTTTCAACAGAGGACACTGAGCAAGCCAATGAATACATGACAAACTGTTCTAGATCCCTGGCAATCAGAGAAAAGCAAATCAAAACTATATTAAGATTTCACCTCACTCCAGTCAGACTGGCAAAGATGAAGAATACAAACAATAACAAATGCTGGATTAGTTGTGGGGGAGATAGGAACAGTAGCTCACTGTTGGTGGAATTGCAGACTGGTCTAGCCATTCTGGAAAGCAGTGTGGAGAATCCTCAAAAAATTAGGATTGGGTCCATCACATGACCCAACTATCCCTCTTCTGGGTATTTTCCCAGAAGAGTTAGAATCAGCACATTATAGAGACACAGCAGCTCAATTTACAATAGCTAAATTATGGCACCAACCCAGATACCCCTCACTGGATGAATGGATCCAGAAGCCCTGGATATACAATGAAGTTCTACTCAGCTATTAGAAATAATGATATTGCATCTACTGAAGGTAAATGGATGACATTGGAGGAAATCATGCTGAATGAAGTTAGCTAAACCCAGAGAGTCAAGGGCAGAATGGTATCCCTCATTTGTGGAAGCTGGACCTCAACTCAGGCTTGGGTATAAGGGAGACAAACTCATGTATTAGGTCCATAGAACAAAAATGCCAAATGTTAATATTTTATGAGATACAGTTGAAAGCTACTTCATAAGATATTTGAACAAGCTATGCTGCGTACCTGTACAAAAACATAAATGTTTAATCCCATCGTCAAACATTTTGAAGAATAACAAGGGATGATAGAAATGGAGGAGAAAGGAAAATGTTGGAACAGAGGTAAAGCAAGGTACTTTCTTCCAAGCATTTATGTTACTGTATATACTGTAGCCAAATATATATAAAATGTTCTTCATTGTCATTACTGATATTGGCAACTTTCATGTTCTCTAATTTTTTGTTTCCCGATAAATCTGTTTAAAAGTTTAATCAAATTTAGAATCTTCTAAAATAAAAAGCTTCTCATTTTTATGTGTGTGCATGTGTACATGCATGTTCATGTATTATGTATTCTGTTATATATTATACATTAATATGTATTATACAATGTGTATATATTATCTATATATTATATAATGTGTATACATATTATATATTAAGATAGTATATATAATGTGTATTTATTATATACTAATATATTATATATAATATATATAGCATATGTAATATTTCTTTTTCCTGCTTTATTATTTCAGTTCAGATATTTGGTGTTTCCTTTTGTCTTCTTACTTCAAATTTAATTTCTTCTACTTTTCCTAATATCTTCACGTAGAGGCTAAAGTGATCAATATGAACCTTAATCCTTTTTACTACAGATATTTGCTATAATTAATTCATTCCATACTGCTTCAGTGGCAATCCAGAATATTGATATATGGTTTGTCCATTGATGTTTGAATAGAGGAGGGAGAGCATTGCTGAAACTCTTCTGCTTTATGTGCATGGGGAGGACGTATTGCCAAAACTGGAAACCTGCATTTTTTTGTTGTTGTTGTTGTTCTGTTTTTACCTTCCTTTCTTCTTTTGACTGAAGAAACAGGTTTCTCATATCATTAACTGTTGGTGTTTGGGTCTGGAGACCTGGAAGTTTATCTATTTTATTGTTTTTCCTTACAGTATAAGGGATTGAATGCAGATCTTCACAAATGTTAAGCAAATACTGTATCACATGTTTTGAGTTTTATTTTGGAAGACTGCTTGTTTGCTCATATTTAAAAAAATTATTAAGGAGTTGAGTTATTATGTAATCATAAATGCACATAAAGTAATAATAAGATATGCATACATTCTTAAACCAGAATTACCCTTAGTCACCCTCATCCAAGTCTCTTGGATCTTCTGTATTTTGCCTCTACAAACAATATTAATAGTTAGGTTGTGAATTTTCCAGAATTCAATGATTCCATAAATATTATTTGGATTCTCAGGGGAGTAAAGAGTATGCTACATTATTGATTATCTCCCTAGATCCCTCTTTATTCTCCCTCCCACTACCATCCCCAACCTCTCCGTCCCCCTTCCACATACTACATATCTATGGTTGCCCTAGATTAAGGGTTGCTATGCCTTTGCTGGGTCTAATACATGAGTTTGACTATCTTTCACACAGGCCTCGGTTTAGTTCCAGCCTACACAAATGAGTGAAAACATTCGACCCTTGACTCTCTGGGTTGGATAACTCTGCTCAACATGATTTTTTCCATTGTCATCCACTTACCTTCAAAGGTTGCGATATCATTGTTTCTAATAGCTAGCTGAGTAGAATTCCATTGTATATAAATATTATAGTTTTTGAATCCATTCATTCAGTGAGTGGCATCTGGGTTGATTCCATAATTTAGCTATTATAAATTGAGCTGCTATAAACATTGATTTTGCTGTGTAACTTAATATTCTGATTCTAACTCCTCTGGGGAAGATATACAAAATAGGGATAGCTGGATTGTATGCTGGGTTCATCCTTAATTTTTTGAGGACTCTCCAAAGCTTTCCAAAGTGTCTATACCAGTCTGCAGTTCCACCAACAGTGTACTAGTGTTCCTATCTCCCTACAACCCCTCCAGCAATCTGTAATTTTTTATATTCTTCAGTTTTGCCAATCTGACTGGAGTAAGATTAAATCTTAATGTAGTTTTAATTTGCACTTTTCTAATTAGTAGTGGTTTATAACACTTTCTCATGTATTCAATGGCTTGCTCAATTTCCTCTGATGAGAAGTTTCTATTCAGCAATTTGGCCCATTTGTTGATTGGATTATTTGTGTTTTATATATTAAGTTTTGAGTACTTTGTAAATTTTGGATATTAGTCTCCTGTTGGAAAAACCAAAGGTCATGATTATCTCCATTTTTGTAGGTTGTCTTTTGACAATTTTGACCAATTTCTTAGCTGTCCAGGAGCTTTTTAGTTTAATGGCATCCCACTCAGTGATTTTTTACTTTACTTCTTATACTTGAGGAGTCTTGTTGAGAAGGTTTTTGCCTACTCCCAAATTCTGGAGTATGGTCTTAATTTTTCTTCTAGCAGTTTTATGGAAGCTGGTTTAATTCCTAGATCCTTGATCCATTTTGATTTGATTTTTGTGCAAGGTGAGAGATAAGGATCTAATTTCAACTTTCTGCAAACGGCTGTCAAGTTTGTCCACCACAGTTTGTTGAATAGGCTATCTCTATTATATTTTGACCCCCTTTGTCAAAGGTCAGATGTTTAAAGATTTGTGGGTCTGTTCCAGAATCTTCTACTCTATTCCATTGGTCTTCATTTCTATTTTGATACCAGTACCTTGCTGTTTTTGTGACTAGAGTTCCATCGTGTAGTTTTAGATCTGATACTGCAAATCTAGCTGTTTCGTCTTTCCTGCTTAGTAATGTTTTCGTTATTCTGGATTTCTTGTTCCTAATGAATTTAAGAATTGCTTTTTCTATATCTGTGAAGAATGACATTGGTATCTTGATGAGGATTACATTGAATCTGTATAGTGCATTTGGCAGAATGATCATTTAAATTATATAAATCTGCCTAATGAAGAGCATGGAACATCTTTCCATCTTCTCAGGTCTTCTTTGATTTCTTTCTTCAATGTCTGATACTTTTCATTGTGGAGATATTTAATTCCCTTGTTAGAATAATTTCCAAATATTTTATTGTTTTTGAGGATATTGTGAATGGGACCAATTTCTTGATTTCTTCTTCTGCCCTATTATTTTTAGTATATAGGAAAACTTAATTTATGGGTATTGATCTCGTAGCTTGCCACTCTGCTAAATATGTTTATGAGCTCAAGCAGTTTTCTGGTGGAGTTTTTTGGATCTTCCAGAAATATAATCATGTGATCAGCAAACAGGGATAGTTTGATTTCCTCTCTTCCTATTCTTATCCCTTTGATTTCCTTCTCTTGCCTGATAGCTCTGGTTTGGGTCTCAAGAACTATATTGAATAAAAGTTTGAGAGTGGACATCCTTGTCTTGTTCTGGAGTTTAGAAGAAATGTTTCTACATTTAGTATTTTACTAGCTGATGTTTTCTTGTGTATGGCCTTTACATAGTTAAGTTCCTTTGATCCCTATCTTCTCTAGTGTTTTGAGCATAAATGGGGATTGCATTTTATTGAAGGCCTTTTATGCATCAATTGATATGATCATATGGTTTTTGTCCTTAATTCTGTTTAAATGATGAATCACATTTATTGATTTGCATATGTTGAACCAGCCTTATATGCCTGGAATGAAGCCACTTGATTATGGTGAATTTTCTTCTTGATACCTTTTTGAATGTGGTTTCCTGTAAACTTATTAAAGAGTTATGAATTGATATTCATCAGGAATATTGGTCTATAGTTTTCATTGTTTGTTGTATCTTTGTTGGGTTTTGGTATCAGTTATAGTTACCTCATAAAAAGTGTTTGAGAGGGCTGGAGTGGTGGCTTAGCTGTTGTGGTGCTTGCCCAATATGTGCAAGTACGTGGATTCAAGCCCCAGCAACACATACACAGCGAAGTCTCAGAGCAATGAAAGCCACATGAAAAATGAAATAAAAATTTTTTCTCTTTCTCTCTCTCTCACTGTCCCTCTCTCTTTAAAAAAAAAAGTGTTTGGGAGAGTTCCCACCTTTTCAATTTCTGAAAATAGCTTAATAAGGAGAGGTGTTAGCTCCTGAGCAGGGAATCCATCAGGACCTGGACTTTTCTTCTTTGGAAGACTATTAATTGCTGTATGAATTTCAGTGCCTGTAATTGGGCTGTTTAGGATTTCAAAATCATCCTGCATCAATTTGGCAATGTTGTATGTGTCTAGAAATTTGTCAAAGTCTTTCAGATTATCTAATTTAAAGGAGTCTAAATATGTTCTTATAATTTATTATATTTCCAGGGGGTCAGTGGTGATTGCTCCCTTTCATTGGTGATTTCCTTGATTTGCTCCATTTCCCTTTTTCTTTTAGTGAGATTGGCTAGAGGTCTGTCGATTTATTCATTTTTTAGAATATCAGCTCTTTCTTTCATTGATTCTTTTTATTCTTTTTTTTCTCCTCAATTTCATTGATTTCAGCTTTGATCTTGAGTTTTTCCTTTCTTCTGCTGGTTTGGGGATTAGATTGTTCTTCCTTTTGTAAGGATTTGTTGTGGATCATCAGCTTATTTATTTGGCATCACTACTCATTTTTAATGTAGGCACTTAGTGGGATAAAGTTTTCCTTTAGGAGTGCTTTCATGCTGTCCCAGAAGTTTCAATATTTTGTGACTTCATTCTCATTCTCTTCCAAGAATTTCTTTATTTCTGCTCTTATGTTTTCTTGGATTCTTTCTTCATTTAATAGGGTATTATTTAATCTCCATGTATATGTGTGTTTTCTGTTATAATCTTTGCTGTTAACTCTTAGGGTCATGGCATCTGACAAGACACATGGAATAATATTTATTTTTATATATTTGCTGAGATTTCCTTTGTGAACTAGAATGTGATCTATTTTGGAGAAGGATCCATGTGCTGCTGAGAAGGTATACTCAGCATATTTGGGGTGGAATATTCTAGATGTCTGTTAAGTCCATTTGATTTATGGAGTAGAGATCTCTTATTTTATTTTATTTTTTTACTTTGACAATTTGAGAACATAAATGTTCTTTGAATTCTATGCATTGCTTAAGGTTTAAGCACACAATTATGATGACATTTTAAATTGTTGGATCCAAAATCTGTAGCTACTATGCAGACAGAGTCTCCAAGATCCTTACCAGTTCTCAGGAACCCAAACTGACTAAGAACTGACACAGGCCCAAATTATGTTGAAATTTAAACTAAGTTCCAATCGAGAAATACACATTGCCTATGTAGTTCTGGCATGTTTTAGGATCTTGGATCCATTGTTTTTTTTAAGAAGGACAGAGAGAGAGAGAGAGACAGAGACAGAGAAAATCAGTTTTTATTGAGTTTTTCACATGGCTTTCGTTGCTCTGACACTTAGTTGTGTACATGGGTTGCTGGGGTTTGAACCCGTGCACTTGCGCATGCCTGGCAAGTGCCTTAACTACCGAGCCAGTGCTCCAGCCCCCTTGGATCCATTTTGAAAAAAGTTTTCTAATAAATTCTCAGAAGAGATCATGTGTGTTTTAAATCTGACCTTGTTTTCAAAAAACATTTAATAAAAGACTGTGATCTAATACCTTTGGAAACTCATAACTTTAGTTCTTTAGCACAATAACATGGATGATTATAATTATTCCAGATTTTTGGACACAAATGTTTCATTATTTTTATATGGTCATTGCAGTCCTTATATAAATATTTTGAACACCTGCTTATATATTTTTTTCTGTCTTTTAGAAACATGTTCAAAATATGATATAGAAATTGAGAATGGGTTCCTTTCTGAATCTGATTTTAAATATGCTGTAAATAAAAAGACACAATATAAATGCAAACCAGGGTATGTAACTACAGATGGTGAAACATCAGGATCAATTACCTGTCTGCAAAACGGATGGTCAGCTCAACCTACATGTGTTAGTAAGTAGTTCATGAAGTAACTTTATTCTTTCTTGAAGTAACTGATGTAGTTTCATTCCAAAAGATAAGTAAAAGCCTTTCAGAAAAAGTATACATCATTATATTTTCTTTTCACAGTCAGTTGCTAGTACAGTAGGACATAAGTACATCTTCCCATGACCCTTCTCCCCAATGCACTCTTTAAAGCACACTATGATTTAGCAGTGACTCAGGGAGCTTCAGGTGTATGCTGGTCTTAATTCATTTATTTTAGCTGGGATCTTTGCGACTGTCAAAATATTTGCTCCTAGACATAAAATTAATGTTCTCTGTGAAGATATGGGGTCATGGTATACAACCTCAGAATAATTTAACCTTTATTATTTGTGTATTTGATACTGTAAGGTAGATCAACTTCTGAAAACCTCACTCTTAGAACATTTGCATAAACATGTAGATGTCAGAAAGCAAGAAGTGTTTCAAGATAGTACCAGTTTTTGCTGTGTTAAAGGATTTCCCTGCTATAAAACACAAAGATTAATAAATATTTTATAGGAATGATTGGTTCTGTTTACCTTATTATACACAAGTCATTCAGTAATATTTTAGAAGTGTTATTTAACATAATTTAAATGAACTGATTAAGATATCCATTCCTACTTCAGAATTTCTTTTTTTTCAATTTCTATTTTTATAGAAACTAGTTAAAAAAGTCATAAAAATGCCTCCCTATAAAACTCATCATATAATATATTTTTATAAAAAACCAATTATAATACTTTCTTACTATGAAATAGAAAATTTTATATAATATATATAAATGTTTCATTAATTAATCCATATTTCTTCTATTATGTTCTGACTAATAAGTCTGACATCTTAATTCCTAAAATGTCTTTCCAGTTTTCTAAACGGAAGTAATGCACATCTATAATGTTTAATTTTATTACTAGTATGGAATAAATGCTTAATTAAAATGGAATTGAAAAAAAATTTTAAATAAACTTTTCAGAGAGTTTAAATGATGAGAAAAATGTGATGTAGGAACATATTTTTCATTTATAGTACTATTTAAGCACAATGATTTATCATTGGCCTTAGAATATTTTTATACAATACTTAAATCATTAATTAGCACATACTTAATAAAGTTTTGTGTTCTTTGGGTGAGAATTACTAACATTGACTTTTACATTAGAAATGAAATCCTTAATTTTGTTATGCATTAGAATCTTGTGATATGCCAGTATTTGAGAATGCTAAAACCAAAAGCAATGCCACCTGGTTTAAACTCAATGACACGTTGAAATATGAATGTAATGCTGGGTATGAAAACAGATTGAAACGAGCCAAAGGGTCCATCGTATGCGGAATCAATGGATGGTCTGATACACCCACATGTTATGGTAAGTACTGAGTTTCAGGAATTCTTTTTGTTTTAGAGACGAAAAAAGTAAATCTATGTGTTCTGCTTTTTAGAAATTTGAATTACCCAGAGACACTTTTAAAGAACAACAATGAAACCAAGATGTTCTTTCTGATTTAACAAACTGGGAGGAAAGGGTGTTTTTAAGGTCAAAGATAATGATCTGTTTCTAGAGTGATGAATTAAATTAATGCCTCCTGTAGGCCAAATACATCGTATGTTTCTGATTATATTTTAATTGTTTTTTTCTTATCCTAAGTATAAGCTATTAAATTATTTAAAACTCAGCACCCAGTACTACAATGGTTTGTTACAATTTCCTATTCTACTTTTCTTTTGAATTTCTACTCAGAAAGTTTCTATAACTTCCATCTTGTTAATTTATGCAGTTCCTGAGAATAATACTTTATTTTCCAACTTTTACACTAATTGAAAACTTGCATGAAATATTACATGAACTACTTTTATGTTTACCGAATGGCTGTGTTTCCTGGTTTTACAAGAGGGCTTGAGTATGTAGGGAGACGAGCATATACAGACTCTTCAAAGCAAAAAATACAATATGCAAAGATTTGAAACCAAAAAAATAGTGGGATAATTTAAAAGTGAAAGGATTTTGGTCAACCTGTGAAAGAGTTTTATGAGTTGACATTGGGTAGGAAGTAAAGGAAAGATTGTCCACATTAGTCCAAGGCATGTTAACAGTTGGAATTTGTTGAAAAATCATAAAAATAAGGTTTAGGGGAGAAAATTTTGTAACTTTATGTCCATATTTTAAAGTGTTACAAGATTTGTTTCCCAATACTGTGCTTTGGTGAGCAAAATAAGAAGCAATGAATTTGTATAGGACAAGGAAGAATGTGGTTAAAACAGAGTGAAATTTTAGTCAGTTTTTTCACTGTTGTGACCAAAAGCCTTGACAAGAACCATTAGAAGAGGGAAAGTTTGTTTCAGGATTCAGAGTTTCAGAAGTGTCAGCCCACAGATGGCTGGCTCCATTCTTTGGGGTTAAGGTGAAGCAGAACATCATGGTAGAAGAGTTGGAAGAGGAAAACACCTAGGAACATTGACTAGGAAGCAGAAAGGAAAGCTCTGCTCAACAAGGGCAAAATATATATCCCAAAGGCAAGCTGCCAGGGACCCATTTCCTCCAATCACACTCTAAATGCCTACACCAATCATCCAATTAATTGCCATCAAGGATTAATGCACTGATTAGCTTAAGCTACACATTACCTAATCATTTCACCTCTAAAACTTTCTTGCATTGTCTGACACATGAGCTCTTGAAAGACACTTCACATCTAAATAAATCACAACAGTAATGTCTGAGGAGATACTGAGCACAGGATAGATTCTCACACCTGAGTGGTGGAAAGCATGCCATTGCGAAATGGTGGTTTTGAGAAAGAGTAAGAGCTCAAGGGACTCACATTTCTGCACTTTTTTTCCCCCATAAGCATATGGAAAAATAGCAAAGGCATTTTATAAGTTGGTGCTAAGAAGCTAACACCTTGGGAAGAATATCACAACTTGTGACTCAGACACATTATGGATGAGATGCCCACGGACTATCAACATTGGACAAATAGAGTGCACAGTTGGATATACAGATTTGGATGTAGATCTAGCCAGCAGGTTTTCATTTGGAATTATCACAATAAAAAGATGTCATCCAACTGAATAGGAATACAGAATAAAAACAGGAGACAATTCAAAAATGAGCCTTGAAATATTTCAATATTTAGATGTCAGACAAAAGAGCAGAGAAGATGGGAAAAAAGGAGCTAGAGAAACATGAGATAAAAATCTAGGATGTCATAGATTTAGAAAATGGAGATGTTTAAAGGAAGAGGAAGTATAGCAGTGATAATGAAGCCTGTGGAGTCTTCCTAAGTAGATTGGATACTATTTAGTAATGTCACCCACTTTTTAAAAATTTTAAAATGTAGGAGATAATTTTAGACATTATTCATCATTTGAATTAGAATAATAATCATTAATAAAATTACAATAAAAATAGTTGAATGTATTGTAAGGATTCAAGACAACTGGAATATGTGTACCAGTTTGGTTTTGAGCATGTTTCTTAAATTTTTGTAATATATTAATAACATGATTTTTTAATTTTTTTATTATTTCAAATATATTAGCCATGTTTTTATGTAATCTGTTTTCTCAATTATTTTAAACATAAATACCAATTTTAATATGCAATTTAAAATTTCTATAAAGTAATTTTATTATGAGATAACACTTTCATGTTTTGAGAGTACAAAAACTGTAACATTAAATTTATCAAATATCAGGGGTTATGTCAGATTCACTGAAAACTAATTGAATTCGCAGATTAAGTTTCAAGACAGATGTGTTGCCATTCAAAACCATCAAATATGAATTCATTTAAAAAGTATACAAAACCTAATATGCAACATTTTTTCAAGAAAAAGATTTATCTTAAACTCTTCCATATATGCTTCACTGACCACTTCTCTCAGTTTTACATACATTTTACAAGTAAAATTTAATTTGGCAATGATTGATTATATGTTCTCATTAAATGTCTTTTTTTTAATTTTAGAAAGAGAATGCAGCATTCCAAAAATAGAAAAATTCTTAATTGCTGATCCCAAGAAAGAAAAATATAAAGTTGGAGACTTGTTGAAATTTTCTTGCCGATCAGGACTTATAAGAGTTGGACCAGATTCAGTACAATGCTACCATTTTGGATGGTCTCCTAATATCCCAATATGTAAAGGTGAATATTTATCTTATGATTGTGAAAATGATAACTAGAATTTTGAATATAAGCCCTTTTCTTTCTTCTCTTATTTTCTACTGGCTTCCACTATGTCTAATCATGTAATCTAGTTCACAAAGTCATTGATATATGTTGTATGGTAGAAAGCACAAAGTCATTTATTTAAGAATTTAATCACCAGTTATTTCTTTACATATGTATTATAAGTATTCATACTTACAAATGTGGTGGCTGAGACAAGAGATACTTAGTTTGTTACTTTTCATTTTTTCCTACACTGATACCATCAATAATGGACAATTTATACAGTACAGACCTTCTCTCATACATTATATCTCAACAATATTTAAGCACTTTATAATTAATTCAATGACATAACTTAGAAAATCAGTTAAAATATGTTGACCAAATATTTATATCATTGATTATAATTTCTCAAAGAGTTATGATAAAATGTTACTATAGAATGCAAAAATTAACATCATTTTCACAACTGCTTTTGCCAACAGGTTTACATGGATCTTTAAAATATCTAGATTACTCAAGATACTAAAGCTTTAAACATACTTCCAATGCTATCGTAATAGAAGTAATCCAACTTGGAAATATGAATGCAATGTAAAAATTCTTTTTTCATTTAAATTCTACAATGAATTATAAGATAAATAAAAAATTAAAAAACAAAATTTCTGCACTCCCCTGGATTGGTAAAGCATAAAAAGTAGACAACTTACTCATTACTAACAAGTTTTTCCATTGTAGATCAAGTGCAGTCATGTGGTCCACCTCCTCGGCTCCTCAATGGGGAAGTTAAGGAAACAAAGGAAGAATACAAACACAACGAAGTGGTGGAATATAAGTGTAATCCTAGATTTATGATGAAGGGACCCAATAAAATTCAATGTGTCGATGGAGAGTGGACAACCTTGCCAATATGTTTTGGTAATGTTTTAAAATATTAAATTTAAACTTAAAACATTTTTGTATTGATATAAACATACACCTTATGTCTTCATCATCAACATGTTTTTGTGAAATCTACATAGAGGAGGAAAGAACATGTGGAGCCGTACCTGAACTTGACCACGGCTATGCCAACTCTTCTTCCCCTGCTTATCACCATGGGGATTTAGTGGAGTTCAAATGCACAGAAGCCTTTACATTGATTGGACACAGATCAATTACATGCATTAGTGGAAAGTGGACCCAACTGCCTCAGTGTGTTGGTGAGAATACCCTTCTCAAATTCACATTTAATGAAGTTTAAGTTCTATTTTTAAAATTTTAGAGATATTCTTAAAAATGTCTTGTCTTAATTATAATGAATTCAAACTTTTATTGTTCAGAATTTAATGAGTCTACAGAAGAAAAGTAATAGTAGTAATAGAATTTTTAATGTTTTTGTTCCTATCAATAATATCCTTTATCTTATAAGTATAAAACTAGATCTTACTTATAAATCATCATTTGATTAAAAGTGAATACTAACTACCAAGAAAATATAACTATTTCACATAGATACTGTTAGTAATATTTGGCACTCTTTGAAACAAAAATAATGTCCATAAAATACCCACTTGCTAGTAACTTTCCAATTGGAATCTTTCCTCTGTCCGAGAGTCTAACAAGGATGAATTCTCAGTTTATTTCAAATTTAGCAAACTGAATTTGTTGTGCTGCAGCCTGGGTGGGCCACCAGCTTCTAGTCAGTATCCAACACAGTAGCTTGACACATCTGGCATTGAGCCAGGAAACGCCTCACTGACTGATTTCATACTGCCCAGTAGGTGATCAAGTGTTCGATGACGAAAGGGAAAGTTCTTGAGGACCCTCATTCACTTTTCTCTTAGACTCTGGAATTTTCCTGGGTTCTTCATTCCAAGACTGTCCCGAGTATCCAGTCTTATTTATTCATTGGGTTTGTAGACACATTAATCCCGGGACAAGGCAAGCTCCTCCAAGACAGGCTTTATATTTGTTTTGTTCTCATGAGCTCTCAATATCCAGAAGACAACTGACATACACAAGGCATTCAATAAGCGTTTGAGTCAATCAATTTTGTTGATTATTAATCCTCATGTGTTTTGCTAAACACATTCCTGTGAATAGTAGCACCTTCAATCCTTTCACACCTCATCTCCTTATTGCCCTTTTCTGTGCAGAAATAGTTTTATCTGATTTCATATGGGAGGAAAATCCAAGCTAATATTAGGCACAAGAATTCTTCACTTTTCATTCTAACCTACACCTGAACTTCTGCATCAAGTGTTATTTCTTCCGATCTCAGAGTTTTTCTTCCTCTCCTTACTCTTCTGCCTCCTGCTTCACGTAAGCCCCTTCCAGCTCTTGCACACTGGACTGCAATTCTACCCTCTTAATATTCATTTTGTACTTTCACTAGTCTAACTTTTCATGCTTCTCGATATATTTACTTTCTCCCAATGAGCAAAGCAATCCTTCCAGAAAACAATCAGATGCGGAACACAGTCGCCCTTCTTCACTACAAATCTTCCTTAGGTTACCAGCTCTTGTTTTCTCTTTCTCAACTCTGCACCAGTCCCATGAATGAGACTAATTCTCAAGCATCTAGTGGATTTTAATTACCCACTTACTGCTTTTTAAGATTGGTCTACAAAATTCTTCCTGTGCTTTACTAGTTGTTGATTTTTCTTTGCTGTGTTCATCCTCACTTGACTCTGAGAGAGGGAAAGAGAATTAATTTTTATTTAATTTTTCGTGTGGCTTTCATTGCTCCAACACCTCTTTGTGTACTTGGTGCTGGAGTTGGTGCATGTAAACAGAGCCACTGCTCCAGCCCCTTGACTCTGCTTTTCAAATTGTTAGTAACAAATATTATCAGAGACCTGTGCTGGCATTTTATCAAATTCAAAATGACCTCTCATTGTCCCTGAATTATTGAAATATATGATACACGAAAAGCTTCTATAGTCCTTTTTTCAGTCATAAGACAGCAAGCAAAATTTTATTTTTATAACATTATAATAATATTTGATTATAGTATGATCTGTGTATAAAATAGTTTCTCAAGACTGTAAGAATAGATAAAGAGAGATTATGATTTCTTTTTTCTTTTTTCTTTTTGAGGTTTGGGGATTGAACTCAGGGCCTGGAACATGGCAAGCAAGAATTCCACCACAGAGCAACACCCACAACAAAAGCACTCAATTTCTTTTTACAAATATTTATTCCCACCCCCTCTTTCTCTATGGTCATATGACAAATCTGCTTAAATACTCATGTCCTATACAGTTTAGATATATTTTTATTATGTCATTTGTCTCAAAAATATATTTAAACTAACAACTTACTTTATTCCCATAGATGATGTTTTTACTTTAATACTTTATGATTATGGATTACAGATAATACAGTGGTAGTTGCAATCGGGAATATGAACCTTTGTTCAGATTCCAAATATGGGACCAGATCTAGTCTTTTGATAACTATTTATTAGGAAGATCTTATGAGAAAGTGGAACACTTATGCTCTTTCAGTTCCCAAAGTACAAAATATCTTTAAGGCATGTATTCCCTCTGGTATTTCAGAGATGGATGTGGGACTTACCTTCATGCGTAAGAGCCCATCTCATGCTGTTATGAACAGAAATAATTTGGTTTGTAGATTTTATAGGTATAGATCACAATTTCATTGTAGTTGCCTTAAATCTTGTAATAGGTCATTTCATGGAAACATTTTCATTTTATAGCAACAGATCAACTTGCAAAGTGTAACGTACCGAGGTGGGTTGTAACTGAGGCGTATCATTCGAATGAGAATGAAGTTGATCATAGTCGTAACATAAGTTACAGATGTAGGGGAAAGCCAGAACAGAAGCACTCAGTCTGCATCAACGGAAGATGGGAACCTGAATTGACCTGCACAAGTGAGTTCTTATTTGTGATGTTTTCTGAAATTTTTTATATTCTTTCTCACATGTAAAAGTAATACTTTGTGCTTTTTTAAAATTTAGTTATATATTGATACAAGTATTTTTAAGCTGGAAGGTAATTTAGCAGCTAATCAAACACTGTTTCTAAATTCAAATTCATCATGTTCATCAGTTCCCTGTAGTATAACAAACACACTTAAGCTTGATAACTTTAAAATCTATGCCCATTTTTATTAGGGTATCATTGCTTTAAATTCCGTTTATTACACACAAATGTACTTATGCCTATACCTATACCTATAGTCAATATGTATGTGTATTTATGCTTCTATTTGTGTGCATACATCCAAGCAATAATCTATCCATTTTCATAATCACCTATTATTATATTTATCTCTATCTGCTTTGAAAATTCTGAATTGTACTGACAACTATAATTCCACTTGAGTAACAGAGCATTCCAGTGTTTTAGATTTTTGTATCTGTATTTTTCTAATTATGAGATACTTTCCATCACTAGCTTCATCATTTTTGAAAGTGTAGGATATACAAAAAGTACTGTCATATCAATAAGGAATAAAAAACCCCTAGGACACCATTTTAACCTGATTATTTTCTTTTTTAAAGGAAACAACATTTACAAACAGTGAAATACACATGCTCTTTTACATTTCTCCTTGGAGCTGCATAGCTTATTGTTACCATTACCTTAGGTTTATCACCATATATTAATTTGAGTACAGGATAAAGTAGAAGTTGATTTTTTCCATATGGATAGACACCTGTTCAAGCAATATATAAAAGAATCAATTTACTACAGACATATTTATTTCAATACTCTCCAGTCAATATTATACCACAGTTGTCATGTTATTTTGGGATTTCTATAGACATTATTTATGAAATTGAAGTAGTTTGTTTCTACTCCTAGTTAATCAAGAGATTTTGGTCATTGGGAGATGTGGAGTATTGTTGAATACATTTTCTTTATCTGTTGATAGTACAGTAAGTTTTACATGTTTGTGTACATGTATGCATATATAGAATCTTAAATCTTTCCCTCTTGAAGAAAAAGTATTTATGATATATTACTCTCATTGAAGCTGTTGTACTTGACTTGCTGATTTAATTTTGAGGACTTTTGCATCTTTTTTTATGTGGGGTATTGGTCTATAGTTATATTTTCTTGTAATGTCTCTGAAAGGATTTATTATCAGGGATATTGTGGCTTCATAAAACAAACTGAAAAGTGTTCCTTGCTTGTCTGTTTCCTGGGAGCATGTGTGTAATATTGGTATTGATTTTTCCCTTAAATATTTGATAGAATTAATTAGTGAAGCAATGTTATCTGTAGTTAATTCTTCAAAATATTTTCTTGCTTATGAATTAAATTTTTTAAATAAGTGATAGATTCTTTGGATTTTCTATATTGTTTTGTCCATATAAAGAAGATGCTTTTTAAAAGAAATATGTCCAATTGATCAAACTTGCCAATTGTCGGGCACGCCAACACACTGTTGGTGGAACTGCAGACTGGTACAGCCCCTCTAGAAAGCAGTGTGGCGAATCCTCAAAAAACTAAGGATGAGCCCACCATGCGATTCTGCTATTCCACTCCTGGGACAGCTGTAGCCTAATTAGTGTTAATCCACTTGCTGGATTAATAATTTGAACAGACTACTGTAGTTGGTGGTGACCATAGGCAGGTAATGAGTAACTAGAAAAGGGAAATCTGGAGGGTGTGCCTTTGGGTTTTATATTTTGTCCCCAGCAAAAAGAGCT
Source organism: Aplodontia rufa (assembly GCA_004027875.1). Taxonomy (NCBI): domain Eukaryota; kingdom Metazoa; phylum Chordata; class Mammalia; order Rodentia; family Aplodontiidae; genus Aplodontia; species Aplodontia rufa. The sequence continues at coordinate 76,087 of PVKS010006091.1, forward strand.
CTTTCTAATTCCTGACTGTCATCAACTGAGCAGCGTCCTTCCACCACACCCTTCCTCCATGGTGTTCTGCCTCACCTTGATCCCAGAGCACCAGAATCAACCAACTTTGGACTGAAACTTCCTAATCATAAGCCAAAATAAATGTTTTCTATATGTTGTTCTTGAGTATATTGGTCAGAGAGAGACACAAAGCTGACCAAAATAAATTGAAACCAAAAAGTGGAATGCTTGCCGTGACTAAATTGACAATGTGCTTCTAAATTGACATTTAGAACTGGTCTGCAAGAGGAGTTTGGAAAGCTTGGCAAAGCAGGTTGGAAAAGTCTTGGAATGATGTATCAAATCTTAATGGGCAATCATGGTGGGAGCTCAGAAGACCGGACAGTAAAGACTGGGCTCATGAGGTTTTAAAGGAGAAGAAGAAATTGGAAATTAGACTAGAGGCTACCTGTATTACATTTGGCAAAAATATTGTTTACATTTGCCCGTGTTCTGAGATTTTCTGTGAGGATGAGTTTAAAGGTTATGAACTAATTAATCTGGTGGAAAAAAATTTCAAGGCAGCAAGGCATTCAAGCATTGGCATGGATATTGCTGGCATAATATGGTGAAGTTTACTGTGATAGTCCGGAGCCAAAAACAGGATGGAAAAAGATTTGAAAAACATGCCATTTGTCCAAAGGAGTGTGTATAAAATTGGACAAGGAAGGTGTTGAAGAGATTACAGTCACTAAAGAGATTCTAAGTACTTTATATGGAGACAGTAGGAAATATGTATCACAGGAATTAGCAAGACTATATCCACTTCAGTTTCAAGTGTATAAAAGTAAAAATTCCTTTGAGAAGAGACTATGGGGGTAAACTGGTTGCACAGGGGACCTAGGAAGTTGTTTCTCAATGATCAGCCACTCAGGAAGTCAGAGGAGGCTAAAGATGGCGCAGATCTTGACATCATCTATGTGTTGCTGGTTCTGTATGAATGAAGGATGCTGGAGTTAGGGGTTCATGCAGACTTCCACTGAAATTTCAAATGAAGGACTGGGAGACCAGACAAAGTGCATCAGGGTTGGTGTCTTTGCAGGCAGCCCCCAAGAGGGCAGTTTGTAAAGATGTGAAAAGAAAGCAAAAATTGTGGTAGAGATATTCCAAGTTTAAGAGATCCCAGTAATGTAAAATATCTGTCAAGTAAAGATGCAGAAATTAGTCAACATACAGGCCATGTGGTTTACAATGAGCAAGGTCATAGGGGTGGAGCTGAACAAGCCCTTTGGAGAGAATGTCATGATGACATATGCTCCAGATACTGGGTAAGGAGTTACGGGACTTATTTGTTCAGCTGGATTTTAGGCTTTGGTCCTATTCCTTCTTCCTATCTTCTGTTTCTCTGTTTTGGAATAGAAATATTTCTCCTTTGTGTCATTGTATGCTATATATGTGTAACTTTCTGTTGATCTTTACAGAGACTCACAGCCAAGAGTATGAGTTGAGTCTCAGAAGACATTTTAAATTTGGACATTTGAGCAATGTTGGAAATCTTAGGCTATGAGGATTCTTGGAAATGGACAAAATGTCTTTTGCATTGTAAGATGGACATGAGCTTTTGGGGATCAGGGACAGAAAGTTATGATATGGATATGAGGACTCCTCCAAAAGCTCATCTGTGACCAATGAAGGAGTTTTCAGAGGTGCATTGATTAGACTATGAAGTATGTCTGATTGTTGGATTAATTCACTGATGTGGATTAATTGGGTGGTGACTAATGCAGGTTGCAGAGTGGCTGGAAGAGGTGAATCACAAGGAATGCATATTTGGTATATATATATTGGGATATATATATTTTAAAGAAAGGGACAGAGAGAGAGAGAAAGAGAGAATCGATTTTGTTTAGTTTTTCCATGTGGCTTTCTTTGCTCTGACACTTCATTGTGTACATGGTGCTGGATCGAACTTGCATCCTCTCACATGCCAGGCAAGTTCCATAACTCCTGAGTCACCACTCCATTCCCTGGGGTTTATATTTTTTCTCTGGTGAGCAGAGGGCTGAGCACTTTTTGCTTCCACATTGCTTTGCCCTAAGGTGTTTTCTTTTGCCTTACCCTTCTGCCATGATCTTCTGCCTTTTCTTAGGCTGGAGCTATGGAGATGTCCTACTGTGGACTGAAAACTCTGAAACTGTGAGTCTCCAGCAAACTTTTCCTCCTCTATATTGTTCTTGTCAGGTCTTTTGGTCACAGCAGTGAAAAAGTTGACTGAAACAGAGGCATTTGATGTTTGCTTCTTGGTTTGTTTGTTCAAAAGGTCATATCTTTACTTCTGTGTTCTGTGTTTTGTTGTTGTTATTATTATTGTTTTTGTTTTTCACCATTGTAAAAGGAGTCCTCTGGAATAATTATATAACACTCTTATTTTTCTCCATTTCCTCTTCCAGTTTTACATTTTTGAAATTTCATTTTTAGCTCCATTAACTTTTTTGCTTTTTTTTAACTTTGTCAATTTTATGTTCAGTTAATTTCATTGTTTTATTCTTTCTAAAGACTTTAATTTCCCTACTACTATTCTTATTTATTTATTATTTTTCTGTGTGTTGCTCTAGGGATATAATCCCGGGCTTTGCATCTCCATGACTAGGCAAGCATTGCATCACTGAGCTGTATCCCTAGTCCACTGCTATCATTTTAAAATAGAAATTAATGCATGAAATTTGAGCATCATATTTTTAAATAAAAACTTTAAATCTCCACTTTTTAAGGACCTGTTTTAGCTGTGTCCCACAAAGTTAGATGTATAAATATGTATATGAATATTTAACATATAGTTTATAAATGAAAAATATAATTATTTAAAGAAAATTATTTAGATCCAAATGTATACATATTTTATATGTAGAAATTGTATTTATTTGTATTTCTTTTAAATATATTCTGATTTTCCTTATGATTTTTCTTTCAGTTCAACAATTTTATATTTTGAAGTGTGCTGTTTAATTTACAAATATTTTCTAATTATAATTTCTTATTACTAGACAGTTTAATCATTTTATTCTGTTCTCAGAAAATACCATGTAAGATTCAATACTCTGAATTTTCTTTTTTTATTTCACTGTGTGGTGTCTATCTCATTTATACTTCCATTTTCACATTAAAATATGCATACATTATAGTTATAAGGTTAGGTTGAACTGGATCATAGTATTTTTCAATTTTATCTATGTTGTTTTGAAATCTTTTTATCTATTGTTTCATAAGTCACAGCATCAATGGTGTCAATATTAATAACTAGAATTATGGATTTGTCTTGTTTTTTAGTTTTTTTTGTTTTATGTATTTGACAATTTTAGATAGATACATATACATTCAAAATTGGTTTGTCTTTGTGAAGTAACCCTTTTATAGTTATAAAATATGTATTCCAACCTTTGTAAGATTTTTCCTAAGACATATATTGTTTAATTTTAAGGTAATTAGGTCATTAATATAATTAACCATATCCATGTGATAAAGGAAATCTAAACAAATTTTAAATCACCGTTTTCCTCCTAAATCATTTTCTCAAAATTGATAGTGCAGATTAAATTTATGAAAGAGCTAAATACGTATCATACATGCTCATCATAGAAACTTGAAAAATTTGAAAATAAGAAACTTTTTTAATCTATTGCTTATTATCAGAATTTACTATAAATTAAATGACACTGATTGTAATACAAACTGAATATTATGCAATAGAACAAATGTGAAGATATTTATAGCATTAAAACACACATTAGAAAAGAAAGAACGAATAAAAGTGACAGGTAAAACAATCTAGAAGCCAAAACAAGACACTTAAAGAACATAGGAAGAATAATTAAAGCACATATTGTTAATAATGGAGGAAAATAAATTTATGAAAATACATAAAATTAGCCAAACCCAGAGACTCAAGAGTCAAATGTTTTCCCTCTTTTGTGGAGGCTAGAGCAAAACCCAGGCTTGGGTGAAAGGTCAGGCACATGTATTAGACTCATCAAAGACAAAGCAATGTATAATCTAGGGGAACCATAATATATAGCCAGGGTAGCGGGGTGGGGGCAGCAGGGGGAGGTGAGAGAGAGAGGAGAGCAACGGATGACAGCGGAGGGATCTGGCTTCGGGGGAATCAATAATGTAGCTTACTCTTCACTACCCAAGAGGCCAAATAATACTTATGCAATTATTTAATGCCAGAAAATGTACAATCATTTATATCTGTTACAGAGGGGAAATATAGAAGAGAAGAGGCTGGGGTATGGGTGACATGGGGGTGATTCTGGATTAGGATCAGGGGTATACCATATTGTGATTACATATGCTTTTATGATTGTACAGCAGCAAACTCCTCAATAAAATTAGAAAAAAATGAGAAATATTATTGATAAAATAAGACTCATATTGCCTTAAGGAAAAGCAGAAACCTTGGAGTTAATAATAGTCAATAATCAAGTTATTCAGTCAAATAACTCCATATGCTGATAACAGAAAATTGAAGAGCGAAAAGCTTTATAACACCAGTGTACACTTGCATGAAGCTTTTAATGAATGTA